>VYZW01009408.1:36624-70064 GCA_013401315.1 Balaeniceps rex | reverse complement strand
GTGGTGAGCAATTGCATTGTGCATCACTTATTTTGTATGGTAGTAGTAGTAGTAGTAGTAGTAGTAGTATTACTTTCCCTTCCTTTTCTGTCCTATTAAACTGTCTTTATCTCAACCCATGAATTTTACTTTTTTTTCCCGATTCTCTCCCCCATCCCACTGGGGAGGTGGGGAGTGAGCAAACAGCTGTGTGGTGGTTAGCTGCCTGCTGGGTTAAACCACAACATCAGCTCTGACTAAATCTGCTGTGGTTTCTCAGGAGAAATGCTTGCTAGGAAGGAGAGCACTCTGTGATCTCCTTTGATGTACTGATGAAATCATTGCTGCGTTTTGTATTCCAGCAGGCATACCGCTGTGCTTTATTTATATTTTTAATGTAATGCTATTTTATATGTATCAAAACTGGCAATGAAATTAATATACAGTATATAAATGCATTATAGAAAAAGAACAACTCTGGCAGCTGCTTTAGAGAAGTGATTAAAATTTAAAAGGCAATTTGCCAGTAGGAGAAAACAAAATAAACTAATTATTTACCATGGCTACATCCCTAATGGAGTGTGGAAATTATTTTATTAATGTTTTTGGTATTTCAGAGGGCATTTTTTTCCTTGACAACTACAGAAGATCTGCTTCTTTACAGGAAAGATGATTGCTCCAAAAGTTAACACTTTCTGTGGCAAACCCAGTTGCTCTGGCAGCTGCTTTCCATCCAGAAGACAATCTTCAAGAAATAATTGTCTCCCTCCATTTTGGGCCAATATACTTGTAAGTCAGCTTGGTTTACTCCTCTAGATGCTCATGGCATTTCTTCTAGAAAGAAATCTGTGCAGAGGTGTTGGTCCACCAGGTCATTGGAGCTTTGCAAGGAGGGAACAGCAAAGGCTTTGGCTAACCGAAGGTCCTTGGACTTTCAAAGTCTGGAAGGTACCAATATCATAAGCAGCAGAAAAGAGGAAGATCTTTTCCAAAGTCCTGGTGAAAAAGGCACAGGGATGGGGCATAAAACTGTTCACAAGCAATCTAGATCTGTGAGCTGGCCCTTCTCAGCCAGACCTTTATAGCCCTCAGATATTTTCTTACCAGGCTGAAAGCTAGGATTTCCCTGTGCAACTCTTTAAGGCCATTGTCTGTAAGTCCTACTCCCTAAACCCAGGAACTTTGCTGAAACCACTAATCTCTGTATTTGAGAGACTTTTTGAGACTTCTAGAGCTTTATTTATAACGACTTTCCCAGTGCAAGCTTAGCTTACCTAAACTTACCCTTTTAAATCAACTGGGCTGCAGACCACCCCACACTCTAGGCTGTTGACCTGATATAAAGATCATCGGCACTTCAAACAGCAGGGAGAAATTGTACCCCTGAGAGCTGTGACCACCTGTGAATTTTTTTTGTTTTTTTTAAATTGACTTAGCACAAAGGGAAAGAGCAGAGTTTTTCTTCTGACAAAGAAATAGCCTTTAGGTTTTGTTAATTGGATAGCAAGGAAATAAAGACTTGAGATGTGTTAATTGGTTGTGTTGAGATGTCTATTGACTGAGCAATTAAGATGTCAAGGAGAGAGGATGCTTGTGTAAGATGGTTGTTGGGCTGGACTGTTTTGATGTAGAGATTTTGGAGCCTTTTACTTTTTAAGGTAACTGTTGCCTGAAGAAGGTAAGTGGAAATGTTGAAACAGTGGAAGATAGTGTGCTGAATAGCCCTTGGGATATATGTCTGCTGTGTGTTAAATGTACGCATGAATGAGATGAATCTCACTTCATTTTGGCTAGCTGTCTGTTTTACTTTTTGCAGGAGGCTGTGAGTACAAAAGAGATAACAAGGCCTTGTGTTGTAAAAACAGTTCTTTAATCTTGCTAATCAAAGGATATTAGTGATGCCTTCTGCTTTTGCATATGACTCTCTGTAAAAATAATAGTAGGGCAAAACCCACAACTGTAGCCAGGTCTTATCTCTTCAAGCTGATCTGTGGGCAAAGGTGTCCTACAGTTAAAATACTACTTAAGTCTAGTCTAGTGAGTCCTGATTTTCGGCTTTTCACGGCATCACTGGTATCTAGGTTTATTCCTTCAAGGCTTGGAACTAATTACATTCAGGTTTAACCTTAGCCTAGACAACTTTCTCTGATAGGCCTTGAAAGTTCTAAACTCCAGAGGCTGACCTTTACTTTTTCTAACAGTTTGGATATGAAGTTGTAGTAAGGTAAAATTGCAGGTACTGCTTCTGAGGAATTTTAACTGGTGCTCTCCTTTTAAATTTAAAGTCATGCTGTGAGCTAAGGAAGTAAAAAATATTTAACCAACTCAGTGGAGCACAACATAGTGCAACAGTGTAATCTGAATAAACAAATCGGATGCTTACTGGGCCCTGCTACAGACCATTTGGTTTGGTCCCCTTGCGTCTGGGATTCCTGCAGTGAGATCCTGTGCCCATCTGTCTGGGCCAGAAAACCATCACATTTCTTTACATGGCAGCTATGGCAACCTGAGGAGTATCATAGTTGGTCTACTTTACTACTAGGATACTAGGAGTATCCTATAGCCTACTCTTGTCTCTGCACCAAGTGGTCTTGAGTGCCAGGTGTTTGCCGCTTCCCTCCCTGGGGCAGAGGAGATGCCTGCCAATCTCCTTTTGCTCCTGAGTCTGAACAAGGGAAAGGAAACTGCCCGTTCGTCTCTCTAAGGGAACTGCTGCTCAGGGTGGCAGGTTCAGGAAAGTGCTGCTCTGTGATTGAGTCTTCTTGGGTAGAGCTGAAAGGCCTTCCCATGTTTGACACCTTTTAGAAGTGAAACATAGTTTGTAAGTCACTGATTTTTTTTAGTGGAGTTTTTTTTTAATTTGCTTGTTTCTTTCTTTCTTTTTGTTTGGTTGGTTGGTTTTGGTGTTTTGTTGTTTGGGGGTAGTTCTGACAAAACCTTCTCAGCCCAGCAGTTCCTTGGTCATGCCCATGCCCTGCTGTAACATGCAGGAGACTTCGACAAGCCTTCTGGGCAGTTTCATCTGTGCTCAGTATTGGTAATCCCTGCCTATGCTCTGTGACAGGACTATCATTATTTGCCTCTAAGCAGCCCATGTTCTTTACCAACATGCTTCTCATTCATAGGTATGAAATAAAGAGGTGCTGTTTCACAGCTAGGAAAGTTGGACCACAAAGACTTTTTGGGTCTGTGTCCTCAGGTGCCCTTGATCACCTGTTTCCAGTCCATCTAACTTGTCCAGGGTCACAGATATACCAGTCTCTCCAAGGCTAGCTTACACCTAAAAAACTAGGAGATGGCAGAGTGATTTTGGACAGTGGTTAAATTCTTAGGTACCACCTGATTCCAACAGCTGAAGGACAATGCCTGACTGTGCGGAAATGCTTGCAGGACAGCCTATTTTCCCTCACCAGTGACTACCCTGGCCATACCATGAGAGCCACTTGAAACTCTGAGAAACTAAAATATGCTAAATGCAGTTTTGTCAGATAGGAATCTCTCTTCCAAGCGGAGATTACCCCGAGGGTGAGCTGCTCAGGGCAATTTAACGTTATAGAAATAATAAAGCGAGTTTAAACTTGTTTCTATTCATCTGGCAAGTGCTTTCAGGCTAATAATGGAAAGGGCAGCAGTAATGGGCCTCCTTTCTGTTGTTCTGTGAAACTGCACTTCATTAAATGGCAACCTTTCTCCTGTCCCTAAATGGTAAACTATAGCAGTAGCAATATAAAAGCACTTCAATACTTTATAGCAGCTAAGGGTGCCTGCTATCTATAATTACAGTCAATACTTGGACTGGAGAGAAATGCCTTAATTGTCTTAGTGTTTCATGCATGGAAAAACAATCAGGCTTTTCCTGTATTTCTAATTGCATTGGCTGGCTCTAGATGAGCGTGCTTTTCCAAATTATTACCAGGCCCTGGCAAAAGTAGCACTGAAGTAAAACCTTCTTGCAACTAAATGCCAGTCCTTGTTGCAGCCTACTTGTGCAAGCCTCTATCCCAAGTCCCATTTAGCTTTGGGACCCCTAGTTCCACATTCATAGACCTTAAACCTTGATTAAATTCTGCCTGGAAAGCAATGAGCCTGGGAGTTCTCTGTGCCCTGATGAGTGCCAGCTGTGTGTTGTGCCATTCCCTGTATGCCTGTGGTCCTGCTGGGAAAGGGAAAGTGGATGCCTGAGATCTTGGATGGGGAAGAGATGGAGAGCAGCTTTGCTCAGCTAAGGAATTACAGGTAGAAGAGAGGAGAGCAAGGGAGAAGCCATAAGTTGCAGGGATCTATTCTCCTGTGGGTTCTCTTGGTGGTCCTTGGGAAAGGAGTGTCAGGACCGTAAGAGCTCAGGCCGTAGTCCTGAAGGAAGGAAGTCCAGGTTGCTCACGTATGTATGGAGGACCAACACCCAAGTGGTGCATTCCCTGTCCTTGGGATAGGGTTGAGAGATCCCACCAAGATCAGGTGGAAGCCAGCAGGAAGTTTTGGTACTGAAAGGACAAATAAGTGAGAGGCGGAGAGCATTTTCTGGCTGATGCTGCTTGGATGAGGGGAGCATCTCTGTGTCGGCCATTACAAATCTCCCAGGGATTTGTGGTCCCCATTGCTGTAGATTCAGCAATGAGGACCACTGCTACCTATGGACTCTCCCTACTTATTAGTTGGATAATCCCCTGGTTATAAGCTATACTCTGCCTATTGCCATTTAAAATACTGCATGTTAATTTTACACCCTGGTCCTTTAGTGGCTGATGGGAGTTTCCATCTTCATGGGAGCTGGATTTACAGCTAGATAAGTAGTGTCACTCGGATCTTAATAACTTTTGCCTTGTGTTTCTTTAGTTGTTGGGGGTTTTTTTGTTTGGTTTTGGGTTTGTTTGTAGGGTTTGTTGTTGTTTGTTTATTTATTACCTATTTCAGGAAAGTGTCACATCTTGGAGAAGAGTCTTTCTCTGGAGAAGCCATTAAAGCCTTGGTAGGTTGCTCATGATGCTGTGCCCCAGTGTACATGTGGTTTGAACTGGTGCCCTGAGCCTCACAGAGGAGGTGACCCAAGAAACACAAAGGCAGAACTACCAGAAAAGGAAAAAACAAATTAAAAACCCACAGCCCTGCTGTCAGACAAATTGCTGCAAAGTAGGGATGCCAAATTTGAACAAGATGACTGCCAGCAGCTTAGACAGGGAGAGAAACTCACCAACCACATGTTCTGGGAAGAATTCTCACATGTACGAGGGAAAAAAACTGCAACAAGCATGGCCTGGTGTTATAACTTGGCTGTAGTGCCATTAGCACCAGAGTGAATCCAAGTGGCACTCAGGGCAGGGAAAAAATCAAAAGAGGGAAGAAAAAAAAAAATCAAAGCTCTTAATCCAACATCTTTCTACACTGTTTAAAGTGGAGTCCAATAGTACCTAGATTAAATTATCCTAGAAAAACACAGTTGTATAATCAATTACACAGCATTTCAAGATTGATGATTGTTGTGGCTTAACCCCAGCCGGCAGCTAAGCACCACACAGCCGCTCACTCTCTCCCCCCCGGTGGGATGGGGGAGAGAATTGGAAGAGTAAAAGTGAGAAAATTTGTGGGTTGAGATAAGAACAGTTTAGTAGGTAAAGCAAAAGCTGCGTGCGTAAGCAAAGCAAAACTAGGAATTCATTCACTACTTTCCATCAGCAGGCAGGTGTTCAGCCATCTCCAGGAAAGCTGGGCTCCATCGTGCATAATGGTTACTTGGGAAGACAAATGCCGTCACTCCAAATGTCCCCCCTGCTTCTTCTTCCCCCAGCTTTATATGCTGNCCCTGATGAGTGCCAGCTGTGTGTTGTGCCATTCCCTGTATGCCTGTGGTCCTGCTGGGAAAGGGAAAGTGGATGCCTGAGATCTTGGATGGGGAAGAGATGGAGAGCAGCTTTGCTCAGCTAAGGAATTACAGGTAGAAGAGAGGAGAGCAAGGGAGAAGCCATAAGTTGCAGGGATCTATTCTCCTGTGGGTTCTCTTGGTGGTCCTTGGGAAAGGAGTGTCAGGACCGTAAGAGCTCAGGCCGTAGTCCTGAAGGAAGGAAGTCCAGGTTGCTCACGTATGTATGGAGGACCAACACCCAAGTGGTGCATTCCCTGTCCTTGGGATAGGGTTGAGAGATCCCACCAAGATCAGGTGGAAGCCAGCAGGAAGTTTTGGTACTGAAAGGACAAATAAGTGAGAGGCGGAGAGCATTTTCTGGCTGATGCTGCTTGGATGAGGGGAGCATCTCTGTGTCGGCCATTACAAATCTCCCAGGGATTTGTGGTCCCCATTGCTGTAGATTCAGCAATGAGGACCACTGCTACCTATGGACTCTCCCTACTTATTAGTTGGATAATCCCCTGGTTATAAGCTATACTCTGCCTATTGCCATTTAAAATACTGCATGTTAATTTTACACCCTGGTCCTTTAGTGGCTGATGGGAGTTTCCATCTTCATGGGAGCTGGATTTACAGCTAGATAAGTAGTGTCACTCGGATCTTAATAACTTTTGCCTTGTGTTTCTTTAGTTGTTGGGGGTTTTTTTGTTTGGTTTTGGGTTTGTTTGTAGGGTTTGTTGTTGTTTGTTTATTTATTACCTATTTCAGGAAAGTGTCACATCTTGGAGAAGAGTCTTTCTCTGGAGAAGCCATTAAAGCCTTGGTAGGTTGCTCATGATGCTGTGCCCCAGTGTACATGTGGTTTGAACTGGTGCCCTGAGCCTCACAGAGGAGGTGACCCAAGAAACACAAAGGCAGAACTACCAGAAAAGGAAAAAACAAATTAAAAACCCACAGCCCTGCTGTCAGACAAATTGCTGCAAAGTAGGGATGCCAAATTTGAACAAGATGACTGCCAGCAGCTTAGACAGGGAGAGAAACTCACCAACCACATGTTCTGGGAAGAATTCTCACATGTACGAGGGAAAAAAACTGCAACAAGCATGGCCTGGTGTTATAACTTGGCTGTAGTGCCATTAGCACCAGAGTGAATCCAAGTGGCACTCAGGGCAGGGAAAAAATCAAAAGAGGGAAGAAAAAAAAAAATCAAAGCTCTTAATCCAACATCTTTCTACACTGTTTAAAGTGGAGTCCAATAGTACCTAGATTAAATTATCCTAGAAAAACACAGTTGTATAATCAATTACACAGCATTTCAAGATTGATGATTGTTGTGGCTTAACCCCAGCCGGCAGCTAAGCACCACACAGCCGCTCACTCTCTCCCCCCCGGTGGGATGGGGGAGAGAATTGGAAGAGTAAAAGTGAGAAAATTTGTGGGTTGAGATAAGAACAGTTTAGTAGGTAAAGCAAAAGCTGCGTGCGTAAGCAAAGCAAAACTAGGAATTCATTCACTACTTTCCATCAGCAGGCAGGTGTTCAGCCATCTCCAGGAAAGCTGGGCTCCATCGTGCATAATGGTTACTTGGGAAGACAAATGCCGTCACTCCAAATGTCCACCCTGCTTCCTCTTCNCGTGCGTAAGCAAAGCAAAACTAGGAATTCATTCACTACTTTCCATCAGCAGGCAGGTGTTCAGCCATCTCCAGGAAAGCTGGGCTCCATCGTGCATAATGGTTACTTGGGAAGACAAATGCCGTCACTCCAAATGTCCCCCCTGCTTCTTCTTCCCCCAGCTTTATATGCTGAGCATGATGTCATATGGTCTGGAATATCCCTTTGGTCAGTTTGGGTCAGCTGACCCAGCTGTGTCCCCTCCTAGCTTCTTGTGCACCCCCAGCCTCCTCACTGGCAGGGCAGTATGAGAAGCTGAAAAGTCCTTGACTTAGTGAAGTCAAGTGTAAGTCAAGCTCAGCAGTATCTAAAACATCCCTACATTATCAACACTGTTTACAGCACAAATCCAAAACATAGCCCCATACTAGCTACTATGAGGAAAATTAACTCTATCCCAGCCAAAACCAGTGCAATGATAACGCCAGTTTTGTCAGCCTCCCTCACATGAAATGTTGCAGACTTGTCTGCTTTCATCTTCTTTGACAGCCAGGTCATATTTGATAATTCCTTTTCTAAACCAATGTACCTATATTTTCTGTCTCTTTAGAAATGAGAGGTTATGGTGTTTCTGCTGTGTTAAATAGAAGCCATTGTCTCTCTCACAACCCTTAGCTCAATTTTAGTCTTTTTCTATAACAAAAGACTTTATTGGAGCTGAAATATGTAATTTTACAAACTCCTACATACCCACAAAGCACACGGATATGGATTGTATCCAATTTACACAGTTAAGCCACAAACTGCACTAAACTGGTTAGGTAAAAGAAAGACTTAGTGGTAGTGGTGATGGGGATGGGGAAAGAACCAGTTTTGTGCTGGGAGATGCCAGGGCAGTGTGCTTTGAACCAGACCACAAGTCATTTGGTTTTATCTGCCTTGGCTGCATAGTCACTGCTAGGGTAACACAGTCAGCTGGAAAAGTCCTTCCACATCATAGCTGCTTGCGTGTGTCTTGGCCATTGGTGGTACGGGGATGTGCCCTTTGCAGCTGTCCAGGCCCTATGAACAGGGGATGAAAAATCACTGGGCAGGACCACCAGCGATGCCTTTCAATGGGCAGAGGGACTCTAAAAGCAAGTGATGCTGCTGTGTGAGCTGTTTTTCTGCGGGAAGGCTGATCCCCTGATACCCAGGGCCGTGTTTCTATCCTGAGCAGGGGCCACATGCGCAGCCCTGCTGCAGGGCTGGGCAGGTTGCTCCCACTTGTTAAAAGGAGGTGTGATGGGGCTAGTGCCCCTGAACTGGTCACCTCCACGATGGTAACAAATCCTCTTCCCCTTTCCTAGGACCATGGGCAGAAGGGTCTTTTGTGTGCAACTCTCTTAAATAAGAAATATCAGAGCACTTCTCAAATGAAAGGGTTTGATGGGGAAGGGGGATATTCATAGAGAATTTTGTTGTCTTAAAGACAGACAGCTAAGAGATAACAGCTAAATTATTTTAAAAAGCAAAATAAATATTGCACTTTTCAGCCAGCCATAGGACAGGTAAATATGTATATATACATATATTTATTTTGAGGGTGCGAAAAAACCCTAAGCTCTTCACAAATGATTGTACAATCTTTTCCTAGTTTAAGACCATCTGTGATACTCGCTGAAGATTTGATCCCATATCGTTTACACACAAATGGCAGCGTGCCCACCACTGAAGCTGGGGCAGGAAGCAGTGCCAGTGCAAAGACTGCATTCAGCCTAGCGAAAGGCACTTTGATTTGCAGAATAGCCTAGATTTCATCCTGAAAGTCTTCCTACTTCCCACCTCCTCATTTCAGTTACTGAGTCAAAGAATCAGTTATTTGAAAAACTCTGTTTTTCCTCTGCAATTTGGCTTGGGATCTTGCTGTTGCATTCAGGTTCCCTTTTTCCTTCCTTACTTCACATTTAATGCCAAGCAAAAGCAAATTTTATGCTCGTCAAAGTGTCTAGGACCCCCTTCCAGAGAAAAAGCCACACCTGTGGGTAAAATCAGCCCTCCTTCAAATTCATTACAAAAATTGAGAAGGGGTTTCAGGTATTCTTCTGAAATAGAAAAACTAGAATTTTCTTTCAGTTACTTGAGGAAAAAACCACTTTGAGCAAATGTTCCTTTAATATTTTTTCTTGTTCTTGGAAGAGGTTTTGTACAAATGTGAAAATTAGTTAGGATGCAGAATGTAGGATCTTGTTTATGTGAACATATTTGTTGAAAGTTTATGAAGGCTGAATATTGCAGTAATTGATGTGTGCTTGTATTTCAGTTTCTTGTGGATGCCATCTGGTCCAGTTAAGTTGCTCTGTTGTTTTATATGTTGTGTCATGGTGGCGTTTTCTTTCTTTCTCATGATTTTGTGCTTACTGTTGTTGGGAGGGGGAGGGAGTGAGAGAGAGGGAAGTGCGGGCAAGCTGGAGGAAGGGTGAAATATCTGTGAAAGCGTGAGCGCAGGATCAGTTCCAATGAATTCCGTTTGTATACATGCTTTACATTAGGGACTGGCAGCGTGTGACTAGAAGGATGGATACATCTCACCCAGATTTTTGAACAGTAGTCAGCTAATGTCAGGAATGAGAGAGAACATCTGCTGAGCTGTTACTGAAAAATACGCATATTCTTACCCCTGTGAAAAAGGACAACATTTTCATAGCTGCAAATAGCATGTGTGGTGGGGGAATTGAATTCTTCCTGGAAGGGCCATATCTGGACAATGCAACTACTCTCTGAATGTGCTGCCTGCTCATGCTCGCCATTCCTCAGCAAGCAATGTATTTGTGGGTAGTGACATTTTTTTCTGTTCTCCCTTGTCCTGGTGTAAAGGAGGAGTAACCCCCTACCTGGAACCCGAAACTTCTGTGCCCAAGGTGGTGTCTTTCCATCCGGAGGGCTCAGTCCTCTTCCTGCTAGCAAAGGACTCTTCCTTCATGAGACAGACCTCACTTAGTCCAGCAGAGACCTGGCTGCCCAGGGACAACTCTGTTTGTATGTGGTGATCTAGATCCTGTTTCTGTGCTGCTCCTTTGCTGACCGGCCACCATCCTTTCCCAGCTGCCAGCCCAGGACTGTGCTGTCAGAGTGGTTTTCATCTCCTTGGTCACAGATTTTTCCCTCAGCCTCCCAGGTCCTCATCAGTGAGTGTTAACCCTGCTTTTGGGCCATCTGTTCTTGTCTCACTCCACACGGGCAGCAGCAGATCTATTGCAAAACTGGTTTCTATTCCACAGCAATAAACTTCTCTCCCCATTGTGGCCTCGGGGACAGCTGTGCCAGTGCAGAGACAGCCAGCGCTAGTCCAGGACTGGCCACGTGCTAAACGGCCAGCCACCTACACATGTGCTGATCGGCTGACTGGCTGCTACCTGCAAGGAAGTAAACTAGGTGATGATGACATGCTTGTCTCCCCGTGGGGACCTTGTTGACTGTTTCTCTTTGCAGTCTGGCCAATGGTTTTTACTATGCACATAAGAGATTAATTTTTCTTTCAGGTGTCTGTGTCAAATTGGGCTGAAGTCAGCTAATGGACTCTTAAGTGATCAGAGGGGACTGAAATGACTGTGCTGCTTATAAAGCCAGGTGAAGAGCAGCATTTCAGGCAAGGTGTAAATGGTTGCAGCTTGCTCACCTGATACCATTATATTGAATATCCCTTTTCCCTATACCTTTATATTTAAGGTTCCAGAATGCTTTGGAGAAGGTCTTTTCTTTGCAGATGAGAAGAAAAAGGTTTCTTAATCAAGAGATTAAGACATCATTAGTAGGCTTGTGTACATAACATAGCAAAAATGTGTATGTGTAGAGGGCTCTATATTGCTTTGGAGAGACAAAAATTATTTGGTAGAGTTTAAAATCTCTGTCTTTTTTATGGCACTTCTTAGATATGAGAGCCCTTTTACTCCCCACACATTTACATAATAAAATAAGAGATTTTTTAATTTACTAGAAAAAGGCAAAGCTTTGACAGATAAACCCAGGTAGAAAAGGTATAGGGCTATAAATTCTACTCGGAGCAGAGCTGCTTGGGAATGGTTCAGCATTCCTGGGGAGGTGGAAACTGCAATCTCTTTAAAAAGCCAGTATTTCCCACAGGATATTTCTGTTTTGCCAAAAAGTAGAAAATTAAGATAGAGCAATAGTAACATTCTTTTCTCTGGGCCGGGCTCACTCACCAAGCAGTATCTCCCTTGATGTCTTGTCTCCGATTAGAAGGATGTGATATATCCTGGACTACCATCCTGGAGTTACGACAAAACTAATTTTTAAAACATTGGCATGATCTCAAGAATAGAAATTCTTTCCCCCCCCCCCCCCCCCAAGACAGAGGATCTGGAGGAAATGACTGAAGAGAGAAACAACACTTTCCTCCCATAAGTGCGCTGAGCCACTTCTCTGTTGGGTGATGAGGCAGAAACTCAATTATGGCAGAAGACAGACTGTGATGAGGTTTATCTGGCAGCACAACTGTCTTCCATATTTGGGGAGCCAAGGTCCAAGTACAGATTGGACTGGAAACTGGATTTTAATTCAGGTCTTCCCATCCAGGTGCTCCCAGTGTCTCAGTAGCCATTTATAAGATTCATATGCTAATTTACCAGTGTTCTGCTTTGGGTGAAACAAATCTTTTTTTCCCTGCTCATTCTTGGCTGGTTGGTTGGCTTCAAAGTGTCCTGCCAAATGCAGGAACTGTGGTGTCTGCTTCAGCTGCCCAGACAGCAGTACACTGGCGTAGAAGAGAGCTTCATGGCTCGGATAGTGCTGTCTTTTGTGTTATCTTGACCTTGCATCAGCTGCAAAGGCCAAGCAATCAACCCTGCAGTTGTGCTGTAGCAGGGCCCAGGATCCCATCCCTCCTCCAGTATGTCCTTCACTGTTGTTCTGACGAACCACTGTGCTCAGAACTGTGGTACCTTCCAAAGTGCCTGCACAGGGTGAAACTTGTTTCTATTGCATTAATCCTTTTGCATGAAAGTCTATCGTTGGTTGTATATCTAGGCATATCTGTTGGTCTTAGCTTTCTTTTCTTGTGCCAGGAGAGTCCCATGGGTTGTCTCCCATGTCTCTACCATCCTGGGCTCAGCATGGTCTTGGCTGTAGCTTCATAACCCTTCCATAGTATTAAATGTCAAAAAGAGTAAAAAGCATTGCTCTTCTCTCAGATATTCAATCTCCCCTAACCGCTAAGGGAAAGATTTGTTAAATAAATATCTTCTATGAGTGTTTTTGGCAGACAGCTTTGTCACTACGTCCCGTCCGGCACTCAGCCCTGCCCGTTAAATGAGACAGCCTTATTAATCACTTCTCCTAGTCCTTGAAAAAAAGGAGACCAAAAATCAAATACATTGACCAACTTGCAGGACTCTAGGAAAAAACATTACATGAGAATTTTATTGGGTTTCAGCAATGATTTCTCTGCTCAGCTTTCACCAAATGCTCAAGCTCTTTGTTTAGTAGCCTTGACAAGTAAAATGCGTATGTAATTGCTTTGCTGAATCAAAGCTCTGAAGGCTTTAATCTTTCGTACAGTGATAATTTGCTGTATTCCCAACCCTCAGGATACCTGGAACATACAGGTGATGACTGCTCTGCTTTGTCCAAAATGCTTTTCTGGTGGAGATGCCTCTATGACATGGTGGTATGCTGTGAGTAAATTCACAGCTTGGGGTTGAAGCTTATGGCAGTGAGCCTGGCTGACAGCTGATGAGGCTGAAGCAGTAACCTTGCTGTTCCTATGGCAGAGAGCTGGGGCACACAGCTAGGGACAGGGAGCCCTTTGACTATAGCAGATTAAACCCAAAAGGGATCATGAGTCAAAAGGGATCATGGATGCTAACAAAACAATAAGGTCAATTTATTTGGAGTACTGTGCAACCTGGTCATGCCTTTACCTAACAGGACTCCTGAATGGGACTGCTCTCTGGGATGTGGCATAATTGCACAATGCATATGTTGCTCTTTAACAGCGACTTTGGAAAGATAGGGCACAGTTCTGGAAAAAAGATTCTTTGCAGTAATTCTTAGAGAGCTCAGTCTGGTTTTTGAGAAGAAGGTCAAGAAGTAGCTTGATTACAGGGTATAAGAACTTTGTAAGGAAAAAATAACAGGTATTAAGGGCCTTATTGATCTAGTGGAGAAAACCTGAAGAAAAAACAGTGTCTGGAAATGAAAGGCAGGAAAGTTCATATGAGAAACAAAGCCTGTTTTCTGGCAAAGACAAGGACCAGCCACTGGTGTGAGCTCCTAGTGGGCATAACAAATTCTCCTTTTGTGAGTGCATTCAAGTCCAGATTCAGGGCTATTTGGGGAAGATGCTTTAGGCAGATGTGAATAGCTGAGCTATACCTTAAAATGACTTGTCTAAGCACCATAGCTGGTACTATGCAAAGGTCAGGACTAAAATGGTGTGTCTTTCCTCAGAGGGGGCACTCAGGAAGAGTCATCTCCCATCCCTGGCACAGCTTTTTTGTGTGCCATTGGTCAAGTTACCCAACCTTTCTGCATGAGGGTTCCTTTCCTCTGCATCATGGTATTGTGCTGAGAGTCCTTGGGGGCCAGAGACAGTCTGTTGGGCTCTAGGCTGCAGAAAAGGACTGATTTTGTGACCATGGCGCCACAAATATGGACCCCAGAAAGGCTGCATTTGAATTTTATCAGCTTTAGGGCATTCAGTTCATTCTCAAATGTTTATCACTCTCCCAGCAAGGAGGTAGGGATTGCACTGGATTAAGGGATTGCACTGGTTTAAAAACAAATAATTAAAGCCCTAAACCACCCTAATTTTTAACTTTCTCCATCTAGATCAGCTAGTAAAGGAAGCTAGGGAAAATGCATATCTCTCAGTGTGAGTAAATAGGAGCTGTCATGTCAACCCCATCCTTGGAGTGGGGTGGGGGAAGGTGGTGTATGATGTCTGGAAAACGGCTCTCATCCCATGCCCTGTTGCTAACAGCTCACTACACAGGCAGCCTCATGAGTGGGAGGAAATGGCAGTTCTTCTAATGGAAAGCATCTCCTCACTCCCAGGAACAGATGTGCTCATGCTGGTAACACCTGCAAGAGCCAAATAAAACCTGCTGGAGTAACACAGCCATTGCTGAACCGCATGTCATGTTCCAGCTTTCAGAAAGTAGCCATTGCCCACTGCAAATAAACTCTCTGTGTTCTGACTTTGGTCTCTGGAGCTGCTGGCATAGCCAAAGGAACATGCCAGACAGAGGTGCTCCTAGGATTTAAGTGGTCCTGGGTGGAGGAGCTCATCTTGCTCAGCAGTTGGAAAGGTCCCCCTGGAAACTGCCTCCTCCCCAAGGCATTCTTCCTTCTGACTTGGTCACATGGCTTCTGCCCTGGAGTTAGGAGGGCTCATACCTTTAGTTTGAGAGTTGTTTCTAGGGATTTTGTAGTTCTTAAAGTCTACATCATCTGCATAAAATAAACTGTCATTTAAAAAAAAAGGAACTATTAATCTAGAAATCTTCACCACTTAAAAGATTTTTGTCTTGTAACTATTGGAAACACAGACATAGCCATACCGCAGTCAGCTAATTTTTTCCATTGCATTTAAGAAAAATAATGAACTAATTAAGCAATCTCCCCTTTGGTCATGACATTACTGTTCTACAGCATGAACCTCTTTCTGGTATGTAGGCTATGTTATTTCTAGTGAAATCTGTCAAGCTCAGACCATATTTATTTATCAGACAGGCCTTGAAATTAGTGAAATAATTAGACAGGTGTGCTCGATTTTTGACAGCCAAACCTCTTCGTCTGAGTCACCAAGAAAGAGAGATGCTACAGAAAGACATCTAGGACTCTGTGTGTTCTTTCCTTGTAACAATGATATCTGATATTTTTTGAGCTTTTCTTCAAAGCTTTTCTCTCCTTTTCTTCCCTTGCCCCTCCCCCAATACAGCTGTTCAATAGTCTAGCTGCCACTAAAGACTTTCTTCATTTCTTTGAATATTTTTTTCAAAGAAGCCCTAGGAAGATTTCCAGAGGTATTGTATTCAGTTACAATCATGTCTCAGTTTTTCCCATAGAGAAGACATGTTTGCAAAAAAATCTCCAGTGTCCATTAAAAAGCAATGTTTTGCTTTCCCATCTCTTGGGCTACTTACCCGTTGGGCTATTCTGTGGAAAATTAAGGAGGAATTCACTTGGATACATTGACATGCATCCTAACCTCTAAATTTATTTGTTTAGGGCTCTCTCACTTTTAGTATTTTTAGGGCACAGTCACTTTTAGCTTCCTTGAGTTTGAAAATTATGTTGGATGTTTAGAGAAGCTGTAGTACTTGGTGAGGTGCTGGGTTGTTCAGTCTTGGAAGGTTTCAAGATTTGGCTAGACAAAACTATGACAGACCTGATCCAGTGTTGGCAATGGTCCTACTCCAAAGGCAAGGTAGGTCTGGAAGCCTCCAAATGTCCCTTCTAACCCAGATACAGGCAAAAAGTTATATGACATCAGCAGTGGGGATTTAAGGGTGGATGCCAGCATCAAACTGGGTGGTTGTTTTCCTGCCCTCATAAGATATACATTGGAAAACAGTCTGAAAAGGGTTGTTCTTATCATCCTCAGCATCTACAAGCCTATAAAGGCTTTTGAGAATGCTTATAGGACCAGCTGCTAAGTCCACCTTAGACAAGCTATCCAGACCATTTTTTTGCATCTGCCATTCAACAGTGAATCGAAACAGTAAAATTCTGGGTTTTGAGAGCATCTGTGGGTTGCTCGGTGAGACAGTTTTCCTTTCAAGTTAGCCTGAGCTCTTTTCCTTACTGCTCATCCTCAGGCTGTCCAAGCTGCATCTTCTGAGCTATAGATAACAGCTATATGCTTTGCAGCAGCCAGGAGAGACAATGGCTGGATTAAATGCATTGCAGTTCTGGGCAAACAGACTTAAATAAACATTACACATTACAGCTACTGCAATTAGAAAACAAACACAAAAGCTGAATCCTGGTCAAGGAAAAGGTGCCAGAACATACATTGATATCTTTACCTTATAGCTTCTCTCTAGGAGGACCACCTCTCCTTCCTATTTTTCTCCCTGTTTGATTTTTTTTGTTTGTTGGTTTGCCTGAATGGATGGAAATGTCTCTGTATTTATTTTAGATATATGTTTAGTGTCCCTGGGATACTCTTTCAATAACTTACAGACCAGCCGTGGGGCAGAGGTGTGTGTTGGGGAGAATTGACAGTAGAGAAGCTCAAATTGGTAACCTCCTTTCCAACATCTTTTTTCTCCAGTTTATGGTTGGGAATCAAGCATATTTTGAAACGTCTTAAAGTATTAATATAGCATAAGCAAGAACTGAGTAGGTGGGGATTCAATTTTTCCAATGCCAGCAACTAAAATAAAACAGATTAAGGATTTGTCAGAAAAATGTCAACTTTTCTATGTTTTCCTGTTAGTGCATAAAAAAAGGAGATGTGGAAGCAAGATTCTCCCTTCCTTAGTGCCCGACAGCAAAGCTTGTCAGACTGTTTAAATGGAAGAGCTGTTCACCTTCTTGCAAAAAAGCCTCCTGCAGTACTACTCTAACAGTTTTTATTTACAAATAAGAATTGGGCAAAACCTTGAATGGTCATTTCCTACTTTTATTTTCTCTTCTATTGATTTTAAGTTTGTACGAGAGCATGCTGAAGTAAACACACAATTATACACACAATACATTCATGCCCGCAGTTTGAAGTTCTTGGTTACTGTAGAGAATGGGACTCTTGCCAAGAAAACCAGTCTTGTAGGACCCAGAAAAGGGACGTAACTCTTCATACTGTACATACTGAAATGATTTTCTTTGTTTTGAAGTGACTGATGAGGAGGGTTACATGCAGGTTCAGAGTCATGGTAGATGAGACTGCTTTGCACTGGCATTAGGCAGTGGTCCTGAGTAGACTATTAGGCTCAGGGAGCTTGTCAGGCTCAACAGCTTGAAATTCAGTGGCAGTTGCTTACAAGTGATGTTTCTGAGAGGGTCAATATTGAGGTCAATACTACTTAACACCTTTATTGATGCTTTGGATGATAGGACAGAGTGTGCCCTAAAGCATGACAATACCCAATTGGGATGTGCTGGAGGACAGGACTACCATTCCGAGAGACAGGATGGGAATTGGGCTGGCAGGAACTTTAGGAAGTACAACTAAAGCAAATGCCAAGTCCTGCAGCTGAAGCCCAACCACCCCAGGAAGCAGGACAAACTGGGGCTAACAGATTAGAAAGTAGCTTTGCAGAAGAAGAGATGAAGATCCTGGTCTACAAGTTGCACACTGGTAAGGCCACATCTGGATGCTGTGCTCAGCATTGGTCTGCCTAGTACAGGACCAGCATTGATGTACTGGATCAAGCCCAGTAGAGGCCATTGAGATGGTCAGGGCTGGAGCACTCTGTGGGAGGAGAGGTGGAGGGAGCTGAGCTTGTTCAGCCTGGGGAGGGGAAGCTCCTGGTGCCTGCAACTACCTGACATGAGACTACAGAGGAAACAGATCTGGACTCTTTTTGGAGGTACACAGAGAAAGAATAGGAAGCCATGGGCATACTTTGCAACCAGGGGAACTCCTATTAGATGCTAGATGGTCTTGGCTTGCTCTTGTTCTAGCCACAGTTGAGGGGTAGAGAACAACCTGCTGAAGGTAGCAGATGAGAATTTGAACTCCTAGTTCAATGTGGGCTCTCCCACAGCGTTTGAGCTGCCTTGAGCAAATGGCTCAGTCTCTGTGCCTTGAGTTCCTGTTCCGGGGGTGGGCTAGTGAAACAGCACTGTTGTCTCTGCGTTTTGTGAGGTTTCTGTAAGACAGAGACCAAAGAAGCAAGTAAGAGGAGGATGAGTGTGTCTTCTGGCTCACAGTGGTAGCTGGACGTTCTTCTAAAATGCACCGTCAAGAAGGTTTTGGTCCCGCCACACATCCATCACATCTTGGGTACCTCCTAAAGAGTATTAATAGTTTTCCCTCTTCTCACATTGAGCAAGAGCACTTTTGGCAGTCCATACCCAGATGATCAAAGGATATTGCTGCTTTTGCTCTTTAGTCTGCCACTGATGTCACTTGGGTTTAGGATCAAAACTCTTCAGGTAAATTGTATGCAATAGTAGTCTTCCACAGGAGCTGATGGGTCGTGGGGAACCTGGCGTTAATAAAACCCTGCCAAGGACCTGACTTCTGCCACTAAAAAAACTTCAGGATTTGAATGAGCTCTTTTTCAATCAGTGTAAATTAGAGAAAATCTTATTTTGTAAGTACAGAACTGTGCACAGTAGAAGGGAAGTGAAAATAACAATTAATACTTCAATATCTGATGTTTACAGAGCAGTAACATTCCTGCCACTCTAAAAATGCTTCACAAATTTTGTAAGTTAGAGGGATGCCGGTATTTAGATCCAGCCCCCTGCAAACACAGGGAAAGTTGAAAAGCCAAACACTGTAGCTCAGGGCAGTTTTACAAAATGCCAATTAAAAGCATTCTGTAAATTTAATAACTGCTACTTCAAGCCATGAACATGAACTCAGAGGATTTGGATCCTGGCTTGCACTGTGAGGGGAGGATGGATTTTCAGGATTATCCCTGTGTGGGGAGGCACACAGCCAAATTGCTGGAGATCAGGGCTAAAGTAAGGAAATTAGCTTGTATTTACTGTACTACACATTTGCAGGTGTACAGAGGACAGCTTTCCTGCAAGTCAGTTGGGTGGAAACTCACAGAGCTGCTATGACCTGGCTGTGGGGCCAGCCCTGCCAGTGTGAGGTTAGAGGAAACCCACCTGTAAGTACCATGGGGGATGTGGGACGAGGTAGCATATACTGTGCCCAGAGGAAAGCTCCTGCCCCTTCTCTCTACCTACACATAATAGTACCTTCAAGAAACACAAAAATAAGATTCCTGTTTTGCCACTTAAAGCCGGAGGAAATATTAATGTATCAAATGTTAGATATGTATTGAATTATTTGATCCTATTGAAATAAGCAACTATACATGTTGGCTGTCTATGTCACCAGATATTAACAGTAATGATGGATTCTTGTTTGTGGAGAATTGATTCTGGATCATTCTGAAGAGCAAATCTGGAGCTCTGCAGCTGAATGCATGATAACTGTCATGGCACAGCACTGCACATAACTTCCCTACAAAAGTTTCATTTAGTCTGTTGCTTTTAGGACATGTAAGAATATCTCCATTTGGCTCTGTTCTCAAAAAGTATACTGTGTCAGGGAGTTTCTAGTAGTATCTTAATGCATTTTCAGGGAAGAATATCTTCATGAAGCAAAGATTTCCATGCAGTTTTTTTCATCTCTTTAAACTTCTTGGTTTCTTTATTATTATTTTCAAAATAGCATTTCTCTTACCTTCTTTCTTTCCTTCCCCTCCAGTTTCTTCTCCATTTTCTCTCCCCTCCTGCACTAGTAAGAGGAAAAGAAGAGAAGGGAACACCACTTCCTGGTGAATTCTCTTCCAAACACCTTCCAGTTACTATGGCTTGAACTGATGATCAACTGATGATGGTTGCCCACTATCTGCATCCTGTTTCTGCCTTTATTTCTTGTTACATGGTAAGTATTTGTTAAGTCAGCTGAGGCAGTACAGGCAGGGCTTTCAAAAGCGGTAGGTCCTAGTCTTTGGTTTAGTAAGAATCAAAAAGCAGTCAGGGCCTGGGGAGCTAGTGCTGTGATAAATAATAAGAGAATTCCCTCTGCATAGGGAGTTGAAAACTCCATATGTCACCTCACTGTATTTGTCCTAGTGTTTATTTCGTTAGTTTGGGTTTCTTGGTTTTTTTCTTTTTTTCAGCAGCTGGAAAGGCTTGTAGTATTACTAGGTAATTGAATTAATGGGAAATTGTCAGCTTGTTTATACAATGAGTCTAACGAAGCACATCCCACCTCATGATTTCTGTAAAAAAGAAAATCAGAAAAGACGTAGAAAAGAACAGCAACAACAATGTACAAACTTGCATCCTGTAATGCTGGGGTCAAAACTGGAGATCTGTCGTTTGGAAGTGGCTTAGTGGGAAACTCCAGCCTATAGTCTGTAACCCATGGAGCAAGTTTTATATGTGGTGGAAACAGCTTCTTCTGGCCATATTGCTAATGGAAAGCCCTCCTCACTAGGCATGGCACAAAATGGGAGCACTGGTCTGCAGCTGTAGTAAGGCAGGGAAATGGGAGAATAAAAGCAGGTAGCCTGGATATGTGGAGAGACTTGGACAAAACCATGGGCCACGCAGAAGTTAAGCAGACCTGAACACCACTATCATTCTGCATTAGATCCTAGGTCTGCAAAACACCAATGGTGTAATTAAAATTCTAAAAAATCTGTCAGCTTTAAATGTGATGAAAGTGCCTTGTCTTTCCTCAAGGTCTGCAAGTTTTCTGTTTGTTTTAAGATGAAGAAAAAGGTGGAGTTCAGTGCAGGAATTGCTTTTGCCCCAAATTTGTAAGATTTCCACAGCTTAGCGAAGTCACCTGAGCAGTCTCTGCTACTCGTTTCTCCTGTTGTCCTCAGCAGCACAGTTTGTTCCCCCAGCCTTTTCCACACGGCAGATTTCCAGGTGATGTCTGCTTCATTTCCTCTGCAGGCATGTCTGATTTCTGTGCTAGTTACTTCTGAAAACCAGGGGATGGGGGCATCCCGCACTGGTAGTGGAGAAACGCCCTTAATACTCAGCACCTTAATGCATGCATTCACTGCTGTGGCCAGCGTTACAGCAGTGATGAGGTGCCTTAGACCCAGTGCTCTGTGAGCTCAGCTATAGCAGCCCTCAGATCTCAGAGACTGTGATGCTGAGGTATCTACCCAAATAGTGCCATCTCCACTGGCAAGTTGGCTGTCAATGTCACTTTTGGTTTTCCTTTCTCTTCTCAAACCTGAAACTCTGGCAGAGATTATTTGTGAGATGGGATAATTAGAAGACAATACTTCTTATTTATTAATGCGATTCTACTGTGCTTGGTCTGATGTCCTCTGTCACTCAATGACTGAATCAAGGGTGGCTCTGCCAGGTCAGTCCATCCCTTTGGGCAAAGCAGGTTTCAGCTGGCCTGGTTTTGGGCTTCCAGCCTCATGCTAGTCCTTGCATGCCTGCTCCAGAGATGGCTATTACATGCTCTGATCCAGGCTTTCTTGCTGACAATATATGTGCACTAATATTAGGCAGAGCAATCTTTTCTTCCCATTTGTAATGATTCGGTACTTTTGTAGCTACTTCAGAGTTAACTGGGCTTGGTACCAGAGGCTATAGACTCAGATGACAACCCTTTTGGACACTGGAGTTAGCTTGAAAAGAGCCTTTTCAAAAGGTAGATTGAGACAAAATAATTGCCAAAAAAGTTTGGAATTGAAATGAATGTTGCTGTTTCAATTTTGCTTTTGAAAGTTATCAACATCTGACATCTTCCTGCTGAATGTTAGAAGATGGATGATCCTGGGGTAGGATTGTCCTTTTTTTCCCCCTCTCTCTCTCCAAGCTTTTACAATATCCTCAACCTCAAAAAAATTAGAGATCAAAAGAAAAAGCAACTTACCTGCTTTCTGCCTCTGACAAAGAAGATAGCAAGCAAATAAACAAACAAAAAACCGTGCAAAACCTTCAAACCTGAAGATGGAGGAAGACTTTTTGGGAGCCCCTTGAACATGTACATTTAGTCCTGAGCAATCGAAAGTGGAGAAAATGATGATTCATACTCTTGAAGGTGTACTGTCTGGAAGATTTGGAAAATGTGATCTTTTTTTGCTTTGAATTCTGCAAAAGGATAAAAAAATGAAAATTCATAACCTTAATGAGCATGGTTTCACAATTTCAACATGCTTTTTTTTTGTATTGGCATTGTGCATTTCTTCTGCTGTGCTTAGTCTCAGCACCCCATGGCAATTCTACAGATTTCTCTTGGTGTTGGTTTATCCAGTGTATGGTGAAGTGCCCGGTTATCTCTACCCTTATTTCCTTCTGCTCCTGTGGAACCCAAACCTAGGAGCAGCTACTGATTCTTGAAAGGATTTTACAGAGAGGATGGTTGTGACAGACATTATAACAAGGGATAACAGGCAGAAGCTGTGTTTCTGGAAGTTCAGGTTTGGCAGTAAGAAAAAATCCTGCCCCAGGGTGGTGCAGCCACCCAGAGATATGGGGGATGTCCTACCCTTGGAGGTTTCCAAAGACCCTTCCCACCAGTGTGCGTCATGCTGTGGGTCAGGGGGATGGGATAAGGCAGTGCAGGGCAGGACTGCACAGCATGAGTCGCAGCCATGGAAACACAGCCATCCACACAAGGCCCAGCTGTTGATGGCAAAACAGTTGTATTCTGCCACTGATAAATTGCTCAGGCACTGTTGAGCACTGATCAGTCTCCCTCTGTTTCCTGCACACACTGGAAGGCTTTCCCAAAACTGCACTCCTCCCTGAGCTGGTACTTTCTAGACTAACATAGACAGTGACAGCAGTTCCTCCTCACCTCTGTTTTGCTCAGCTGCACACACCAAGCTCTTCTTGTCTCCTTTGTGCAATGAGCTTCCTGTCCCCGTGCATACCAGCAACATGCCTGATGAGGGCTGTAAGCAATGTTGCCTGTCTGTGTGTAGGGATGCTAATAGGTGTGTACGGAAAATACCTAGCTTGATCCACTCACTATTTTCATGCCCGCATTAGAAAGCGTGCATCTGACTAATACAGCCAGACTTCCCTTCCCTGCTTCCTCCAGGCACTGAGCTCCCTTCCTGTAGGAGTTGTGCTTATTAGTTCCTGAAAACACAGCCTTGCAATTTGTGCCACTGAACTCCCTCCTCTCCTCCCAGTTTTTCTTATCACTCCAAGCTTTGAAGTCATTGCGATCTTTCTGCTTTCCATCTGATGCATTGCAGAAGCCTCCAACTTAGTATCATCATCAGCCGATCACAGCACCCAAGATCAGTAATGACTAATAAGCTGTCTTGTGGCACCAGCTCAAACGTTTTTCTCCTTCATCTTGGCATGTGTTTGCAGTGGCTCTGAGACTCACCATTCACCATGGAGCTTTGCACTGTGGGGTGGGGAACAAAAGGGAGGAATGGCAGGGGATTTGCAGAGAGCTAGCACTGGCTGATGCCCTTGCCAGCTTGCTCCCTGTCTTGGGCAGGTAAAATGCAACACAAGGTCTGTGTATGTGCAATGTGGGATGAAGCACTGTCCATGCCACCCAAGCATGGGCACCGAGCTAGTCAGCCCCTCAGCCCTTTGTCCTGTGATAACTGAGTAAAGAACCTGAGAGCACCTGCAAATTTGGGCTGTCTCAGACACAGAGGACAGATAGGAGTAGCTGAAGTAAAAAACCCAGTTTTTCTACAAATGATCCAAGTCCAATCAGAGCAGCATTACCCATTCAAGCTGAAACCAAATCTAGTTGCTGTTTGGGAGTTAATTCCAGCTACTAACATCCTTGACAGGTAGCAGATGATTAGCATTCCACAAGGTTAATGGTCTCTGCTGCTCCGTGAGCTGTCAGGCCCCTGTACTGTTCATTAGTCCCTTGGACAGTCAAGGCAAATCAAACTTTGTTCTGCTCTGATGTAACAAGAAGAGCAGGCTAAAATACTAAGGCCAAGCTGATGGGCTTGGCTGCAAACCACTTGAAATTTCCAGGAACTTGTAGATATTGTGAGCAGTTACCCTGTTCTCCCATTGCTTGTCTTTCTGTGCAACCCGGGTCATTTTTTCAGCTTGCTTGGTTTCCAGAATTATGACAACATGTGGGACATTAAAGCCGAGCTTAGAATTGATGCACTTTAGAGGTCTTTCTAGGACTTGCATAACATGAGGGGAAATTTTTGAAATGGAATTTTGGTTAATTTCCATATTAGAGGAGCTGTTTTCCCAGGTCTTTTAAGTGAAATTGCAGGATTTCAGAGTGAATTGTTTAATAACTGTTAAAAAAAAAGTCAGCTCTTTTTTAATGGAATATTAGATTTACAACAGCATGAAAGGACATATTCAAAAATGTATCATCTGGGGGAATGGGGAATTCTCTCTCTCTCTCTCTTTGTTTTGTTTTGTCTGGAAAACCTGAACAGTATGCCCACAAGGGAGTTGTGGATTGATTTGTTCATGTTCCCATTCTTCTCTCCGATACTGACATTTTGTTAAGATTGTAATTATCATTATGTGCCATCTTCCTGATACCAGTAGCAAAACTGATGCATGGTGTCAGTTTGGAGGCTGGGTTTGTAGACACCTGTGTGCTGAAGAAGACCACCACAAGCTCTTGAGACACTGAAGTAATATTGCCAAATGGAAACATCCTGGGCTTTGACTGAAATGATCCTTATGCAAGCCAAGACAGTTTCGAAAGGAGTTACACTCATAGTGAACTGAAGTATGTGCCCATGTGCTGTTTTGGACTGGTGTGATGGAGACTAGAGGGGAACCTCCTTAGGAAATCAAACTCCTTCAAAAAGAGAGGCTTGTACCTTCCGAGTCTATGAAACCCTGTTGGCGTTCCGGTTTCTTTAGACCAGGATTTAAATTTAAAAAAAAAAAAAGAAAAAGAAAAGGAGCTTGGGGCTTGGTGCAATTTGCAACTAGTTGGATCTTCTCAAATGATAAGTGAATAAACAAAGGGTTAGAGAAAGCAGAGCTTGTTTCTTGTGTAATAACAAGAAGCCTTGTGAGATAACACAGTCCTCTCCTGCTCCAAACAATCACTTAGTCCTGTTTTGGCACAAATCTTCTGCGTCTTTCACTGGCAATTAATTTGCCTCTTAAAAGAGGGTGGTTGACCCCAGCTGTTGTGGGGCACAAGTTTTGGGTCCCTGTGCTTCTTACAAGCACAGAAAGAATATGCACACAGCTTGTCTGTCTGCCTGGCAGCTATTTGTTATCCCTTTGAGTGGGAAGGCAGCATGGAGGTGCCTCGCAGAGCTGGTAGTACTGGCAAGGATCACTACACCATGGTCACTGCCCCTGCACAGCAGATCAGTTGAACTACGAGCACTCTGAGCTTTGAGGAAGGAGAGCAGCACTTGAGTTTTGCTGTCAGGCTAATTACGATGGCTGCTTCCTTTTAAGTGGTGTTCATACAGCCAGATCTCCAGTCTTCTCCTTCTGCTGCGTGTGCTCTGTATATAAGCCATGCTGGAGTCCTCTGAGAGACTACTGACAAACTCGCTGCTCTCCCTCCCTTTGCAAATTGGCGCAGAGACTGACTTGCTGTGATCCCTCTCTGCCTGTGATAAGCAGGCACTAGCTATGGTGAGAATGAATAAGTTCTTGAGCAGATGAGACCACAGGTTTCCAGGAAGATAAAAACAGCTGTGATTTTTCCCCACGGGGTTCCGTTACAACACATAACAGTGGAGGACTTGTGCTCTGTGGCGGATTACTGCGGTATCTGTACAAAAGGTTTTACCTAGTCCTCTTTCTTCTCTAGACCCAATCAGTAAAGCATCTGTGTGTGGGCTTACGTCATGTGAATGATCTCTGTCCTTGGAAGTTTCCAAAGCAAAGACACAATCAGCCTGGCCTAATGCTGGAGATAGTCCTGCTCTGAGCAAGAGATTGGACTGGAGACCTGCAGAGACCCCTTCCCACCAGCACATCTGTAATTGCTATGAACTAGCATGCTCCTTTGCCATTTTTTGCAAAATTAGCCCCCATCAGCATTGGCAGGGGCATTGCTGGGCTGCAAGCCAGCTCCTTGCACTGTCCAGGGCCTGGGAGGGATAGGACCCCCCTATCCAGCCCAGTACAAGCTCACGGCAAAGGGAAAAGCTCCCTTCACTCTCAGGAGCAAAAGGGAGCCACAAGCCAGCTGTAAGAAGCATGTGTCAGGGGCAGCTGAGTCAGCAGTGACCATTGCCATTGCAGCCCAGGCCAGCAAATCAGAGTTTGCCTTATGCTCTTCTGCTCTGCTTCATTTCTGTCTACAGTACTGACTGCAGAGCACCCACATCTAAACATGGCCCCTGCCATTTCCAGCCACAGAAACAGTTTCTGGCCAGATACCAACATTTTGCTTTTTTCCTTTTTCCTTTGAATTAGTTTTGCTAGATCACATACCTGTGGTGCTGCTCTCAATTCTGCTCTGGAGAATGCAGTTTTGTGCTCTTATTCAGAACATGAGTCCTGCCAGGTGTGGTGGAAGATGATAACATCCTAGATGTGGGAAGGAAAAAAAGTGATAAGGATAAGTGCTATTTTTGACTTGGTAAGCAGAAGAAATACCAAACTTGGATCACATGAGCTTATTGCTGATTAAATTAAATGGAGGGGTGAGTAAGAGACTAGTCAGACTGTAGAACACAAGCTAGTTGAAGAAGCTGGCGTGTCTGAAAGGGCCCAGGACACAAATGCAGAGATGTTTTGGGCTCTCCTGTTGTCTGGGATGGGAACCAGCCTAGAATGGGAGTCCCAAGCAAGAGTAGTTCTTATAGGGAAAGTTTAGGTGAAAATCCTCCTGGAAAGGATGCTGAGGAATAATCAAAGAGGACACAAAACCTGTTATCTCTCTGGGCTCATAAAATACAGGGAGGAAGTGAGATGTGCCAAAAGGCCTTTTGAATTGACCAGAAACTAAAATTTCCACTAATTGCTACTGAATGCAATACATGGAATTCCATACTCCCTGTGTTTTGGGTAATTTCCCATGCCTGTCCACAAAATACAAAGTTCACGGCATTCCTTGTTTTCTCTGCTAATACAATGAAGATGCAGCAGCATTATTAATTACTTTTCTATGCTTCCAGTCCTTGGTTTAGCGCTGTTAGCACTGGTCCACTACTCACTGGAGGGATTAAGAGTATCCAGTGGGCTTCTCTGGAAGGAAGTGGTTGAATTGATGGTAGCCTGTTTCACAAATTATTATAATTGTTGTTGCTTTTTTTAAAATGGGGACATTTCACTGAAAATGTGATGGTGTTCCATCTGGTTCTGTGACTGGTTGAAAGCCAAAACCAGATATGGACTTTTTATTTGAGAAATAAAGTTCTCAGAATTTTAGATATATATTGTACAGAAAAAAATAAATTCCAGAAAATGTGAGAAGCTCTTTCTGCCAGAGCTGGGTCAGGTCCCACCTTTCTTCTAGCAGCTTAGAGACTGTACCAGTGGTGTGATCAAGGTGGAACTCCTAGTCCCAGGTTTTGCTCCAACACTGTGTGCTTTGCAAAGTTCTGCACTTCTCCAGGGTGGGTTGATTGACCTGTCTCCCACATGCAGCTAAGTGTTCTTAAATGATGTAGAAAACATAAGTGAGATATAGCCACCTTACCTTCTGGCTTTGTATATTTACAGACATGATTTAGTTATAAGACTGGGGGGGGGGTCTTTTTTAACTAATATTGGGTCTTTGAACACAGTGACAGCTCAAGTTAATTATAAATTATTAGTGATTGTTAAATATGCCCTTACTTTTGTATCATCTTGCCAATTCCCAGAGGTTTTCAGAAATATTTCTTGTGTTACAGCTGAAAAAGGATGGTTGCTTGGAACCTCTAGAAATGAAATGTATTTAAAAAAATAATGTAAAAGCATTTCAGCAGCAGATGTTCATTTTCAGTTTAGCAGTTCAAAACAAAGGAGCCCAGGGCTTTCAGCGAGCTCTGCCTTAACACTGCCACTGCTCCCCCTCTGACCATAAGCAGTGCAGCCTTTTGAAATGAGGAGTTTAAATCAGCAAAGAGAAAAAACCTATCAAAAGAAAATGCAAGGTGTCTTGATGGTCCCTACAGTTATCAGAAATGAAGAAGAAAAATTATCTCCAACTCACTTGCAGATGAATGTGTTTTATAACTGATGCTAATCTTCAACTCAAACCAGTCTGCATTCTTCTCCAGAGAAGGGAACAAATTTGATTTTTTCCAAAAAGGTTACACATTGCCACAGCTTGATGTATTACCGTTATGGTGGCATAGACAGGATGGTCTTTCTGGTGACAAAGTGCCATGACTTGTCATGGCAAGCTGGTACTTCCCTTCCCAATAACTGCCATAGCAGCAGAAAAAGTGAGCAAGTAACTCTGAGTACTGGTTGAAGCAAGGCAAAGGTCCTGGAGCAACCATGGAAGGGAAAAAAATAACATGTTGTTTTTTTTTTTCCATTCAAGTGAATGTCTTTCAATAAGAAGTTTGAACATTTCTGGTGCAAGTGAATCTAAAATCCAGGGTCAGGAGGGTAAGAAGTATTTGTCTTTGGACCCGTTTTGGTATTTTAATAGAAATAAAATGTGAGGGTTTCCTATGGGAAAGGTTTTCTGAATTTGGCCAAGTTCTCGTTTCTTGCCTTGTTCCTTTGATGCCTGCAGTGACTAAAAGATAGTGGAATACAATATATTTATCTCTTGTTCTCCTACTAGGGTTTTCTGGCTCAGCTCTCCTGCCAGAGTGACTGGTGCTCTGCTCCCCAGATGCCTAGACTCAGGGCATTTGCTCAGCTATGTGCGGCTTTACTGAGGAGGAGTAGGGTTATCTGCATCCACTCTGTGCCTGCACCCGTGTGGTGGCATGCAGAGATGAACAGCCCCCTGCCCTCCCCTTCCAGAGTAGGCCTGCAGGGACCAGTAAGAGCACTGTGCTTGTATCTGCATCATCTCCTTCACTGCTCAGCTCTCCTGCATAGGACTGCCTGAGCGGGGAACAGAAATACATGGCCACTGTTGCAATTCAGTGCAAAAGCCTGAATTAGGTACTTAGCATTTTTGGAGGCTGACACATACCTTATAAGTGCTGGTTTTTAAATAGCTTACCAAGCAGATTATGTGTCCACCAAGGAGATTTCGAAGGGATTTTTACACTCTTGTGTAATATCTTCTTCCTCCTTGCAAAAAATGTATTTTTCTAATGTGCTGCTATAAAATGTGAGGGTTTTTTGGTTTTGTTGTGTTATTCGTCATTGTGGAAATCTTGGCTGAAGCAGCATTTTTCCAGCTAGTAAGACAGAAATCCTGCCTGCCTAAGAGAACTAACAAAGTATCCATAGAAGGCCTTTTGTGAAGACAGAAGAAACAACCATGGAGGAAGAAATCTCTCTGAGTAGTATTTTTCCAATAAGCTGCTCCATTTTGCGTAAGCTTTTCAGAGAACTGTTGGGTATTTCAGTTTGGAACTCAGGAGACAGGGAGATGAGGAAAAGCAAGACAGAAAGTCAGCCTCAAAGAGGAAGGGGGAGAGGCTCTCCCAGATGGAGTCTGATGAACCCCTCCACCTCATGTGGCACAGAGTGCCATGACAAAGGCCTGTGCATACACGAGGTGTGTCTATCTGGAAAGACTGAACTGGAAAGGAGACTCCCAATAGAAATTCTGCCTGATGTTTGGAGCAATAACCAAGGCAGTTCTCACGTGTTTTCAGCTGACATGTATTTCAAGGCACAGACGAACTCTGATTTGTTTGCTGGAGGTTGGAACTTACTGCCTGTCCATGCTCTTGGAAGCCTTGTGCAATCATGACTGTCTGCTCTGAGGAATCAGCCTGCAGGCTTGGGAAGGAATGCAGCAAAAAAGAGGGACAGACCTTCCCCTCAAAGCTTATTCCCTTAAGATGGTTCAGATCCCAGGAACAAGAGTCTTGCTAGTTTTGATGTTGCCTACCAGTTGTGGTGAGGCTCGACCTCTCCCAACTTGCTTTTCTCTTCTGAAAGTGAGGTTATAAATGTGTCACATGCAGAAAAGGTTCTTGCAAGACCGAACAGTGCTGCCATATAAAATCAGAGCAGTTATTTGGGGTAATTACTACGTTCCTCTGCTAATGTAAGAGGGAGCTGGTGGTGGCCTCTGCTTTCTCCGGTGCACATATGCGGAGGAGCAGTCTCAGTGATTGTGAGTGTGAAGTGTGTGAAGGAGTGCCATAATCTGAATTGATGAAGGTCAACAATATGTCAAAGTTGTGTTGAATTCAGCACCTTGGGAACAGTGCACCAGGGGCAATCCTGCATGGCTCTTTCATGGGCACAGGGCCACAACATCTGTTTTCAGGGAGGACAGTGCATCTCCTGAACACAGGGTGCGGAAGGCTGCCTGTGCCTGAAATGGGAGATGTGGCTGGCAGGCCAAGGAATCCTCTAATTTTCCACTCGTATGCAGATTCAAGAGGATGGTGAGGGCTCCAAAATATATATATATATATAGTGCAAATTAAATTGAGATGGGAATAAACAAAACTATTTGTAAACAAGTAAGTAAATTAAGACCATACTTTCTCCAGACCATACTTTCTTTGCAGCCGTATTCAAGCTAGATGAATACTGATTCATATTTCTAAGGATGAGCAGTGCTGGGGAGGGAGGTGCCATCTTCTTCATAACTCTGTTAACGTTTTATGCATTTTGGGTTAGTGTTTTTGTTTTTTTTTTTTTAACATGTCATAACTTAAGTTCTTTTAAAACCACAGTAGCATTTGTAATACTTCCCCCAGTAGAGCAAATTGTTTGTATCAAGTAGATTTTCTGATGAATCTTGGTCCAAAACTACTCAGAGATCCACTAGGAGCCTTGGGCAAGCAGAAAGCAGCAAGCAGAGACCAGAAGTGGTGGAGCAAAAGCCGAAGGCTGGGGAGGAGTTGAAAGCAGCCAGCCAGGGAAACACTTAGATAGGGCCATTCCCACCTATTTTTTGCAAGTAGGTATTTACTTCTTCATTCCTTGAGCTAAGTACTATTCTGCTAAAGGACATCAAGCACAGCTTTCTGAAACCTTGGTGTAAAATACTGCTATGGGAAAAGCTTTGCCTGGATATTCACAGGAGTTTATGATACTGTCTCCTGTGAGGTGGTATTGTAAATCTAGCATCAGGGCTGGTGACTCAGATGCAGGCTGGCCTTTCCTGCTTGCCAGACTAAAACCTTTGGCAGTTCGGCGCACACAGTGACTCACAGGAGACGCCTAGCTTCCTGCCAGGCAATGATCCTCACCTTGCAGTCTGACTCCTGTCATTTATCCAGTTTCCATAGAGGCTTCTCTGAAGGCTTTGTCAAGTACTTGTAACTTCTGCAAAAATGTGTATAAATGATCAGTGTAGCTAAATCAATCTGACATTCACAAGTGCTCAATGAAGTGACATGTACCTGAAATCAAAGCAGTTCTGAATAGCTAATAGATGGTAAGTGAATCTGCATTAAAATGGATGAGAGCACTGTGGTGCTGTCCTCCAGTTTCAACAGAGACTTAAGATTTCATGCAGTGAGAGAGATACTCTGCTACAGTTGGGAGACAGAGGCAGCATTTCCGCCCTCAGTAACTCCAGATTGTCAGAACAGAGACCTGTCCCCATCTTCCACTCTCTGGTCTTATCCCTTTCTATCCAAATGTCAGTCAGCAAGTTTCCCTCTGATTGCAAGGCAGAACATCTCTAGCCAAAACCAGCATCTCTAGGTTGTATCCATTAATCATTCACTGTCTCTATTTCAATCCAAAAAGGATTTGCATGAAATCCCAGAGCCTGTAGTAATGTATAGATGTGTCATTATGGCAACAGTCTTCAGATGACCTTTAAGCCCTTTATACAGTGTCTGCCAGGACAGAGCAGGCTATGATGTAAAAGGGCTCACTCAACACCCAGCATGGGATTTTGCCCTTGGCCTTGGAGCAGTAGAGTTCGGACGAAACTCCACAACTGGAAAATCCCATCCCATCCCATCCCATCCCATCCCATCCCATCCCACTTGTCTCAAAAGTCCCCACTTGGCACACTAATGCAGGGACCTTGTGTAAAGGGTATAACAGACATTTATTTCTGCTTTCCCTCTAATTCCTATAGTCATTGTTCCCTGGAGCGTGTGGCTGGGTACCAGCTCTCTGCTGCCCTGCTGGCAGGTGGGACCCCCATCCCCATGGGGTTTACTCTGGGCCCAGTTATTACAGGCTCACAGATGGATTTTACTGTCACCCCAGTTTACTTTGCTCTTTGCAGAAGTCCTTTCCACCTTCAGCTCAAGACTTGGCTCAGTGTTTGTTGGCAGGACAGCTAGAGTAAAGCCAAGGTCATGTAAATCAGTCATGGTGGTGAAGAAAAAGGAGGCAGACACATGTCACTCTAGCTCTGATGGCAAGCTGGGCATGCAGAAAGACAGTGGGGCTCAGCTCGGATCATAAAAGAGGGAAAAAAATTATATAGCTCTATGCTGAGAGTTTAGCAACTTCGTCCTCCTCCTGAGAGAGTCTACTGTGACACAATCCTTGGCTGAAGGGTAGATGAGCATATCTGCATCCTAAATTCACTGGAGTAGGTTGTGCATGGAGAGACACCAAGGACGTGACGACAGCAGGACAGATCCAGCTGGCTCTTCCTTCTCAGATCCTCATAAGGAACATGTCTTTCCTTGCATATGACAAGTGAAGGCTCCCCTGGCCATCTTCCCTTCTCTCCATCTCATTTCACCTGCTCTTCCTCTTCTTTGCAAGTGGAGGAGGCTGGGAGCAGGATGGTGTGAATGGGAAGACTGCCCCTGCGGCTTCCGTCTCCTCTGAACCATACGTGAAGAGGAGTTGCAATTTCAGGGCAATTCATATATTGTGAATCATCAAATCCTTGTAGTGTGATGAAAGCTAAGGTTCCAGAGCTCTTAGGTGCCCTGAAAAATTTCATCCTGTGTTTAACACTGTCCTGGGCCTCCAGAACTGTGCATCTGATGAAGCAGTACAGATCCAGCTGACACACCACTCTCTTCCTCAGCTTGTAGATGTATCACTGCAGAATTCATGACTGCATTTCATCTGAGCCCACATGCGATCATGTGAGTCACTGTGTGCAAACCACAAGGAGGGGGTAAGAGCCTCTCCAGAGATGTTTCTGGAAGCTTTATGACAACAAGGAAATCTCCCAACAGTTTCTGAGGTCAATTCTCGCAGTAACCTTTGAAGAGCCTCTCATTTACGTGCTTTAACCTTATTTATTCAGAGAGGTCATGCATGGGAAGGCTTGCACAGAGCAACAGCCCACAAAAAAAAAAAAAAAACCCAAAAACAAAAAAGAAAAGGGATGTGACTCTATCTTGAGCTTTTATTAAAATTTCCAGTGATAGACC
>VYZW01009408.1:0-36609 GCA_013401315.1 Balaeniceps rex | reverse complement strand
GATCATGTGAGTCACTGTGTGCAAACCACAAGGAGGGGGTAAGAGCCTCTCCAGAGATGTTTCTGGAAGCTTTATGACAACAAGGAAATCTCCCAACAGTTTCTGAGGTCAATTCTCGCAGTAACCTTTGAAGAGCCTCTCATTTACGTGCTTTAACCTTATTTATTCAGAGAGGTCATGCATGGGAAGGCTTGCACAGAGCAACAGCCCAAAAAAAAAAAAAAAACACCAAACCAGAAAAGACAAGCAGGATGACTCTATCTTGAGCTTTTATTAACATTTCCAGTGATAGACCTTCAAGTGCTCTCTATATATAGCAGTTATTTAAACTTTGTAGTTAACTGACATGACTCCAAATTGCATCAGACAGTCAAGCCTTCAGGTAAGAGTACAGCAGCTACAAGCATGGCATGGCTGCTTTTGAACAGAAATACTCAGCTCTTTCTGTAAATTATTGCTCCATTTTCTCACCAGCCTCCCAGCTGACTGAGAGTGTTGCTGCAGTGATATTAGCTAAGCCTGTATGCATTTATTTCACAAACACTGCACAGCCTGCAGCAGAACAGGTAGAGCTCTACAATTACATCACGAGTGGGTTTTGACTCAGCGGCAGGGCTAGAGTTATCTGTGGCTCTCCTCAAAATGTTTGCTGATAAACAAGCAAAATAACTGAAATCATTCTGTTTATTTTTCTTGCTATTTACTGACAATTAGAGATTAATAAATAACTGCCATCTTTAACGAGATGGTGACTATGAGCGATACCGGTGGTGAGCTTTCGATGGCAGACTGTAAAGGGAAGACTATACACCTGTGCTGGGTGAGTTGTGCTACCACAAACCTAAGAAATGAAGAGACCTGTAGGTTTATAATTCATAAGCTGTGAAGAGGTGGGCTTGAGAGGTGCTTAGCAGATCCAGCTCCACGTGGCCATCAACACACTGCATAGCCAAGTCTAACCAAGGACCCTCAGTACCAGCAGTGATGGTATCTGCTTTCCTCTCTCCATTGGTGCTGCAGGTACAGCTTTCTGGTTTGCAGAGAGAAGTGGCTGCATATAAGATTTCTTTAATGGCAGAAGCATTTCTTCAGCTTTGACTGAAGGACCTGTGCCTAAAGGAGCAGACTGTTCTAACTACACTTTTGGGCATCTGAACGCAATTAAGACTCATTAGTTGTGCCCCTAGAGGAACAGCTGCTTGCACACAGCTATTCAGGGCAAAGAGGACTAGATATGCAGGGTCTAACCTATGGCTAATACAGTGCAGGGCAGGAATCACCCTGAATTATTCATCAGTCTGTTCAAGCTGGCCAAAAAAATGGATTTTTTTTGTTATGGATGATTCTGAACCCCCTAAACTGATCTCATTGTAAGTGAACGTCACCAACTTCTGGTAGGATAAAACAATGGTACTGGGTCGGAAGGGGGTTGGAGAAGAAGGAAAGATTATGTGTTGAGCAAGATAAATACTCTTCAGTTCTACTTGCAATATAGAGAAATTTTGAAGGAAAGGCCCTGCAGCATTGAAAATCTAGTGTTGAAAACATAAACACTTTTATTCTAGGGTTTAGGCAGGAAGGGATCTGTGGGGGGTCTCTGGTCTGACCTCTCGTTTAAAGCAGGGTCAGCTTCAGAAGTAGCTCAGGAAAGAAAGGCATCTTGAATCCCACCACAATCAAATCAAGAGTATGCTGCTTTGAGTGGAGGGTAGCCTTTTACATGAAAACAGTATGACTATATATTCCCATCAAGCATGTTCTCATTTAGCACATGCAACTATTCCCACTAACTTAAGCCCGAGATTGGCTAGCTGGGAGATTTTTTCAGAACAGAGCTGCCTAGCTGCTCTTTTGCTCTTTGCAAAGTAAATGACAGGGAACAGGTTTGGCATAGGAGATGCCATTGCATTCTCACTTTCATAAAAGGGAAAAGTGATACTACCATTTTTTTTTTCTTCTTCTCTCCATCTGCTGAGCAGTTCTTGGTCCAGAATTAAACATATTTTGGAAGCTGAGAGCCGTAATATGTTCCACACATGAGATGAGAGGGGAGGCAGCCTTGGCTGAGAGGATCAGAAGAAAGAAATCTATACTTGTCCCTTTTCAGTAAGCTAATACATTACCTTTGCAAATAGGCTATTTGAGAACTAGTTGCCACTGATTTCATCTTCAGGTGATTTTTGTCTAAGTTACCAGCAGTGATATAATATGCACAGACCCTGTTTGGTGGTCAGAGGGTTTGAGGGCAGACCTAAATTTAACCCAGCCTTCTGGCTTCCTCCTTTGGGAGAAAAGTGTTCCTGATGTCACAGGCCGGGGTTTTAATCAATGCTATGGTGAAAAAAGCAAAAAAAGAACCTTAAGACAGAGTTGTCACACTTGTGGAAAGGATGACAGACTGTGTGCTGTATGCACTGGGTGACATGTCCCAACCCTGTGCTTAATGGACAGCACTGGTGAACCTGAGCTCCAGGTCTTACTCATTATTATTAATTTTTGTTTTTACAGAAGGGAGAGGGAAACATTTAACAAGGCCAAGTGCAGGGTCCTGCCCTTTGGTCACAACAACCCCATGCAACACTACAGGCTTGGGGAAGAGTGGCTGGAAAGCTGCCCGGCAGAAAAGGACCTGGAGGTGTTGGTCAACAGCCGACTGAATATGAGCCAGCAGCGTGCCCAGGTGGCCAAGAAGGCCAACGGCATCCTGGCTTGTATCAGAAATAGCGTGACCAGCAGGACCAGGGAAGTCATCCTTCCCCTGTACTTGGCACTGGTGAGGCCGCACCTCGAGTACCGTGTTCAATTTTGGGCCGCTCAGTACAAGAAGGACATTGAGTTGCTGGAGCTTGTCCAGAGAAGGGCAACGAAGCTGGTGAAGGGTCTGGAGAACAAGTCTTATGAGGAGCAGCTGAGGGATCTGGGGTTGTTTAGCCTGGAGAAGAGGAGGCTGAGGAGAGACCTTATCGCCCTCTACAACGACCTGAAAGGAGGTTGTAGCGAGGTGGGTGTTGGTTTCTTCTTCCAAGTAACTAGCGATAGGATGAGGGGAAATTGCCTCAAGTTGCGTCAGGGGAGGTTTAGATTAGATATTAGGAAAAATTTCTTTACTGAAAGAGTGGTCAAGCATTGTAACAGGCTGCCCAGGGAAGTGGTCAAGTCACCATCCCTGGAGGTGTTCAAAAACCATGTAGATGTGGCACTTCGGGACGTGGTTTAGTAGGCATGGTGGTGTTGGGTTGACAGTTGGACTAGATGATATTAGAGGTCTTTTCCAACCTTAATGATTCTATTCTATTCTATTTCCCACACTGGCTCCCTACCATCATGCAGCTCTGACCTATCATGCTCTGCAGCAAGCATGCCAAGATTGGAGGAGTCCTTCTGTTTGCTTCCTCTCTCCTCTGCCTGTGGGTGGTCTTCCAAGAGCAGTGGGGATGCAGCAGGTGCTCAGCTACACCAGTGCTGTGCTGACAAATTCAGCACTGCCACTGGGTATCAAAGGTTGCTCTGGACGGGCATACTTTTAGCATCTGGGCTGAATCCCATGTAGTTTGAAACAGATTTGTCTAGCCTGGTTTGATTTTTTTGGCCCAAAGAGCCAAGACACAGGTGCATTTGACCGAGGGGTATTCTTGGTGGGCAGGTCGTTCCCACCAGCTGTTGGAGGTGGCTTAGGAGACATTCGGATCTTTCTGAAAATATCTTGCAGCTCAGAGCAGCCTCCCCTGCCACCCTGTTTTCACACTATGCCCCTGCACAATGGCACTGAGAGTGTCAGAGCTGAAGGCACTGTAGAAGAGGGCAGCTCTGCTCCACTTCTGCATGCTGGATGTGGAAGGTGCAAGGAGCCAGGGAGATGGCCGGCTTCCCCGATGAGCACATCGGGCCTGGGTGGTTGGTGGTACAAACCTGCCACCCTAGGTATTCCCAGACTTGTCTGAGCAGCTGGACAAGGGCCTTATGCTAGGCAGTCTTTTTCTGAAGAAAGGTAATAACCTGACAACAGTGTGGTTACAAACCAAGGTGTCACTGTTTGCTTAGTTTAAAAGTTGGGGAACAGGCAAATGAAAGCCGCCTGGGCTGGGGTGGGCAACAGCACCAGGAGCAGACGCATTCCCGCCAGAGCCTGGGTAGTGCCCGCTGCTCTGGACCAGGCTGCCTCTTCGCCCTGAGATGTCACAAGGACAGCAGAGACACTCCCTCCTTGCTGGTGTTGGGTAAACCTGCTGTGAACAGAGTCAAGGGTGAGACGTTTATCCAGTGAACCTGTGAGATTTCCCCTCTGGGTTCCCCCTCCACCCCTGGTGCAGTTGGTCCTGTTGCCTGCATCCACGTATGAGATGGAATAGGGCTGAACCAGTGGTTCAGATGTTGCTATTTGTGATCCTGGTTAGGCCCTTTATGGTCCCCCATCACAAACACGGGTGCATGCAAGCACACTTTTTGGGTGTGCACGAATGCATTTGCAGCAAATAACCATGTTTACTTGTCTGTATATCCACAGTGAATTTCAGTACACTCCCTAGATTCCCTCTCACACCTGCCCCACCAGGATGCTGCTGACCAGTTACAACCAAGCAATACAGCTGAAGTGTAGAACAGGTAACACTGTTCCACTGACCCTAAAATCTGCGCCTGAATAAATTGCGTGAATATGACTGTTAGACACCACAAAGTGTTCAGATGTTGGGCAGGGAGGTAAATTCATCAAATAAGTTGCTAAAAAAAAAAAAAAAACTTGTTCAGCTTTAATAAGAATCCTAAAACTTTGATATTTCTACTGCCTTCCAAAAAGCTCATATCCTCTGGTTTTGCACACAAGAAATCTTCTGCAAGTGATTTCTACCACAGGCTACAACCAGCTGTAGCCTAGCCTTATTTTCTTTTCAAGTTTTAATCAGCAAAGAGCATAACCAATCCATTTAGTGAAGACTTCTGGTAACATAATTAGTTAACTGAGGTCCTTTGTCTTCTTAAATTCAAAAATGTTACACTTCCCTTCCCAAGCCCTTAAATGAATACAAAATTATCTATCTTTGGGGGTTGTTCTGGTGTTGGCATGCTGGATTTTTCAGCACCAGGACAATCTGCCACTTAAAATGCAAGAGCGGGGATATTTTATTTTCTCATGCTTGGTCTGAAATCAGAGGTGTTCTTAATTAATTTTTAAAATGCTCTTTTAAAAGGCTCTGAAGTAATTAAAAGAATGACAAGAGATGTGGTATATTACCAGTGCCAAATATGATTCATCAAACTGTCACTAGAAAATGTCTCTGACAATTCAAAGTCCTCCAAAATCTATTATTAAAGCTGTTTGGGCTTTTTCTTTTTTTTCCCCCTTGTCAGCCACAGTGCTAAACATAATCTCAGATCTAGCAAAATACACATTACTGAGGAGGGTTCTACTGTGTTTTATTCTCTTCTCTGGCATTGGGAACTTCTGCGATATATGGGTTGTAGACAGTGTCAGCAGCCACAAAGCAGCATGATTGCTGGGCAATCAATTTCCTCTAGCACAGCTGGTCTAAAGTAGTGTATCAGTCTTCCCCCTTGTCGCTCCTATTTCTGTTTCCAGTTTGCAGAGTGATATAGTAAGGGAGAGCTTTCCAGCCAGTTCAACATCTCATTGCTCTCAGCTCTGGCATCAGCCCCATCAATCCGGGACCTCGTCCAGGTGAGTCTGGAAAATTGCTGAAAGTCGTCTGAAACTTTTGAAACTCTGATTTCCAAAGGGCATTTTGAATATTGTGGAAAAAATCTTGATAACCCAAAAAATGGAGGAAAAAAAATGTTTTAGTGTAACACAAAGCAAATGTACATTATTCTTTCAGGCTTTTCTTCATTTAGGGGTGTGTCCTTGTTTCAAACCTGTCCATTCAGAGCTAAGCATGTTATTCTGGTCTGCAGACCCCCCACCAAGGTTATGACCTTGAGCCTCGGGACTATTTTCAGACTTTGCCTGGAACAAGCAAGTCCATTTTCATCCTTTGAACCCCTCCACCAAATTTTCTTCTTTTTTGGCTGGCATTCTGCAAATAACCTCCGACTCTGGCTCTTCCATCATCTCCCAGCTCTCCCTTCAGTTAAGTTCATGCTAATAAACTGAAAACCAAGCAGGGATTGACAGGATGTGATCCCTGCTCAGCTGTTCTGCAGTGACTGGGGTTTAATTGCTCTGGGTCACCTTTTGCTTTCTATCCCCAGGCCAGGAGTCACAGCAGTTTTAATGTAGGGTGCTGTTCTTCTAATAGACTGGATGTTTTCCATCCATAGATGTCCTTTCCCCTTCACAAATTCTGACACCAGCTGAGATTTCCACACATCCCCAATTCCCCATCAGAGAGGATGCAATTGCTAGCACGCCTCCCCAGTAAAGCTCATACAGGGTCGGCGAGGCAATGCAATTGTGGTCTGGCCCAAGCTACAGCCAACCTATGCTAGGGTCTGCCAGGCTCTGTCTTTTGTAAGCTGGAAGGCCACCGTGAGCTAGCACTCAGGTGGGCTAGAGCATGGCTTTGTACAAAACCCTCCTGCCTTGGTTTGGTTAGGTGTTGCCAGGGATGGAGCCCGGGTCTTGGTATGACTGGTTTTGTTAAAATATACAATGCAAAACCAGCACCTTAACGGCAAATATTGCATTCTCCCAGGTTTAGCTTTTGGTGACTGAACCCTGCAGTAATTTGATGACCTTCTGGCAGCAGGGGCTTTATTCCTTTGACAGCACCTCCAAGAGCCAGTGCCACTTCTGTGTCACCAGCTCGCTGAGCACATGGGGCACGGCCAGACCCGGGAAGGGCTATACTGGTGGGCTTTAGTGTCTCACACTTGGGTGTCTCTTAGGGAGCTTACCCCCACCTTTCATCACCTCAGTGTCATATAGATGTGTGGTTGCCTTCAGCCCAGGGAAAGCAGATGTCTTCTTGGAGCACTGGAAGTTGCTGCGGCTCACCATCTGCACATGTGGATTGTCCCATGAGGCTGTCCCATGGGGAAGGGTAAGGAATAAGCTTATGAGAGAGTTAGAGAGAGGTTTGCCTTAAAAATAAGAAAGGCATGGAAAGGGGAAGCAAAAGGGTGGAGAAGAGGGGTTGAGAGCCCTGGAGGGAGAGAGCTGGAGGAGAGTTGTATGCAGCAGCAGTCCAGGTGGCTGCAGGATGTGAAAATCCTCCCACTGCTCAGATTTGCCTAGCAACTTTTTCCTTGGCTGCCAGCATTGCTGGTGTTTTGCCATACAGATGCAGCTTCCATCTGATGGGGAACAGAGGAGAAGGAGGTTGTAGGAACACATCCCCACTCTTGGGAGATCTGTGCCTGGTGTCTTGCAAAGAGGCTGCAATGAAGGTGTTGACACAGTGGTTGCCCCTGGGTGCTTATGGCCCTGGTATGGTGTCTGCCACCTTGTAAGTGATGGCTCTTTTACAATCCTGCAATGCTCAGAAGCAAGTGTTAATTAGGAGCCCAGCTTTGTGTACTAACAGTGTCCTTCACCATCGTGAACACCGGGATATGGCAGAATGTCATCTGCATAGTTCTCTAGTTATAAACACAGTGAAAACCACTAGCCGTAGAAAAGTGCTGGTGGAAATAAACTGTTTTGGCCTTGTTTTATCTCTGGTCACAGCAGGGTTAAAATCTACTTTTTGACCTACTTGCAAATCTTCAGCTCTTTTGAGAGTCAACTAGAGTCTTATATTCCAACCCCATGGCACAAATCCCCCAGTTTTTGTGCCTCATGAGTAGGGGTTAAGTAGTACAGGGTCCTCTCAGAGATTGAATTGTCCTCTTCCCCATGCAAGATGAGAAAAAGTTCTGAATCAGAGACAGAGGCAAATCTCTTTGGCAGCAATGGTGACAGGAAAGGGTGCTGACACCAGCCCCCGAGGTTGGTATTCAAAGACAGCTGTTGGGTAGGTCTAAGAAAAAAAAGGAAAGGCAGCTTCTGGGAAGGGGAGGAGAAGGTCTGGGATTGTACGGCAGGGCCTGGGATGGAGTGATATCTGGTTCACAGGGCTGAGGAAGTGAAAAGTGTGAAGAGAAAAGGTTTGAAAGGGACTCCAGGCCAAGCAGTGCAGTTCATAGCCAATGGGAGATCACAGAAAGGAGCGATGTAGGTGGTTTCGTGTAGGATGAAAGTTTCCATGGAGTGTGTTGGAGGGGATTTGTATCCAGAGTCTCTGTCTGGTCCTCTCTTCCCTCTTCAGTTGTGGTTCACTGGAGCTAACAGTGCTTCCACCACAGCCCCAGGCCCTTTCAGCATCTCTTCTCTCCTCTCCCTTGATCTGCTTTGCCTGGAGAGCTTTTCCATCAGCTTGTCAACTTGTGCTCCTTGCTCTGCGGTGAAGTCGCTGCAAGCCCCAATGAAATCCTTTCAGGCATGGTGGGTATCTTTTCTGACTGTGCAGCATTTCCCAACAGATGCAGCATTTGCAAGAGGCAAGCTGAGGAGGCATTTCCAATCAACAAAGAGAGACAAATGTCAGTGTCAAGGCCTGGGCTGCATAGCAGCCTCCACACAAAGGGAAGTGCAGGGGTCTCTCCATCCTGGTCACTTCTGTGGCCCATGTGATGGGCCTAGCTTCATGGACTCCCAATGCTTGTGGGAAGGGACCTCCACTGGTCTTTAGTCCAACCTCTCTCTTGGAGCAGGAATATCACAAAGGTATAAACCTGCTGGTGATTTTGCTCTCCAGTGTCCATAAACAAAGCAATAAGCAGTGAAGCACAGCACCTTGCTGGAGCTCCATGCTGTATGGGCTTCAGTAGCTTCCCCGGGAGGAAGGTGTGTGAGAAGCAGCACCGACCAGCACTTATGATTTCCCCTGGGAAGAGGGCAAGAGCAAATAACAGGCTTAGTCAACATGGGTTTATGAAGGGCAGATCCTGCTTGACTAACCTGATCTCCTTCTATGACAAGGTGACCCGCTTAGTGGATGAGGGAAAGGCTGTGGATGTTGTCTACCTGGACTTCAGTAAAGCCTTTGACACCGTCTCCCACAGCATTCTCCTGGAGAAACTGGCTGCCCATGGCCTGGACAGGCATACTCTGTGCTGGGTTAAAAACTGGCTGGATGGCCGGGCCCAAATGGTGGTGGTGAATGGAGTTAAATCCAGTTGGAGGCCGGTCACGAGTGGTGTTCCCCAGGGCTCAGTGTTGTGGGCAGTTTTGTTTAACATCTTTATCAATGACCTGGACGAGGGGATCGAGTGTACCCTCAGCAAGTTTGCAGATGACACTAAGCTGGGAGGAAGTGTTGATCTGCTTGAGAGTAGAAAGGCTCTACGGGGGGACCTGGATAGGCTGGACCAATGGGGTGTGACCAATTGTATGAGGTTCAACAAGGCCAAGTGCCGGGTCCTGCACTTGGGCCACAACAACCCCATGCAATGCTACAGGCTTGGGGATGAGTGGCTGGAAAGCTGCTTGGCAGAGAGGGATCTGGGGGTGTTGGTCGACAGCCGACTGAATATGAGCCAGCAGTGTGCCCAGGTGGCCAAGAAGGCCAACGGCATCCTGGGCTTGTATCAGAAATAGCGTGACCAGCAGGACCAGGGAAGTCATCCTTCCCCTGTACTCGGCACTGGTGAGGCCGCACCTCGAGTACTGTGTTCAGTTTTGGGCCGCTCAGTACAAGAAAGACATTGAGTTGCTGGAGCTTGTCCAGAGAAGGGCAACGAAGCTGGTGAAGGGTCTGGAGAACAAGTCTTATGAGGAGCAGCTGAGGGATCTGGGGTTGTTTAGCCTGGAGAAGAGGAGGCTGAGGGGAGACCTTATCGCCCTCTACAACTACCTGAAAGGAAGTTGTAGTGAGGTGGGTGTTGGTCTCTTCTCCCAAGTAGCAAGTGATAGGACGAGAGGAAATGGCCTCAAGTCGTGCCAGGAGAGGTTTAGATCAGATATGAGGAAAAACTTCTTCATGGAAAGGGTTGTCAAGTATTGGAACAGGTTGCCCAGGGAAGTGGTGGAGTCACCATCCCTGGAGGTATTTAAAAGACGGGTAGATGAGGTGCTTAGGGACATGGTTTAGTAGTGGATAAGTACAGTTGGACTCAATAATCTTAAAGGTCTTTTCCAACCAAATGATTCTATGATTCTATGAAAGGTGTTTGGAGTCGGATACTCTGTCTTCAACTTCCATGCAGCATTATGCACACACAGTGTTCAAGGCAAAGCTGCTATGAGTTTGAAGAGAGCACCAAGCCCCTCTTTCCAAAGTGCAGCTCTTTCATCCTTTCACAGGAGGAATTTGACATGTCTCATGAGGAGGCCATAGTTTTGAAAATATGCCATGCTTTCTGCAAGAAGCATCCTCACACACCCGAATTCTGTCCTGAAGGCCTTCACCCATGTAATATTTTGGACTGAGGACAGAATTTGTGGCCTACAGACCACAACTCAGTCAATGGGGGGAGACACATCTCAGTGAAGCCCATCAGAGCAGTGTGGTTTACCCTCCAACATAGTCTCCATGACTGAGAAGGAAAGGGACATCAAACATCAGTTTATTTCTCAGCAGCTTAGCAGCAGATATGCTGAGACATGGATCATCTTCAGATATAAAGTGGCCTTGCAATCATGTTTGAATCGCGCCCCCCAAGTTGCTGAAACTGGCTAAAAAGCTTAAAAAAACATGCTTAACTGTTATTTAGCAGAGTTCACTTCAGCTCAGCAAAGAGTCCCTGTGCGCTGGCTGAAGGCTCTCCTCTGAGCACACCATTGATTGCACAAATGCTCTCAGGGAAGCTTTGAAACTTGGCTGAATCCTTCTGTCACAAGAATAAGGCGGGCTGAAATGTGAATCTTAACATCGGCTTGGAGACAGTAATGCTCTCCCAGTAGCCAAGCCAAAGTTACACACACAAGGGGATTATTTTCTTGAAAAAGAAGGGGGAAAAAAACCAAAACAGGAAGTTGAGAGAATCAGCCAAGAATTGGAAAAACTGGTCTGGAAAGAGGCTGAGGAAATGTGACTTTAACCCAGGAAGGAGGTGAGGGCAGCAAAACATGACCTGCTCATGAAGAACCCCAAGAGCGTTGGGACTCACTTGTGGGCAGAAGTAGCAAGGCAGATGTCAGCAGTTTCCAAGAGGGAGGGAGTTTTATAAAGACATCAAGAGTTAGTGTTCAGATAACTGGAGGTTTCAAAGCAGTATCAGACTTCTTTCCTTCAGAATATACTGCAAGACAGTCCAAACTCATCTCTTCTTTGTAGAAAACTCAGTTTAAGCTTTGTCTTGCTTTATATTCCTGGCTGGAACAGCATGCAAATGCAATTCCCAGAGTATTCATTTAAAAGACAGTTCTAAAAAGGCAATTTTGTGGTTAATTTATTTTTTATTTTAAGGTTTCCCTTCTCAGGGAAACACAATGTTCCTGAGTACTACCAAAATTACCTAAGAAGCTCTGATAAATTTTTAAATTCAAAATTGCTGAATGCAGCTTCTATATCACACAGATCTGAAACAGTTATTGTACGTGAAAAAGTCTCTGCTTATATTGCAAGGAAAGCCTGGCAAAGTGTACTACAACCAAGAGACATTTGGATGTAGGGAAGATCATCTTCACCCCACAATGCCTTTCTGTCAAAATAGCACTGAATAATTTTACTAAATAGTAAAAACTTTTGGATTTAGTGATCTGGTCTTGAGGAAGCTTATCCGTGCTTTCTATCCAGAAGATTTGTAGCAATAGGTCATGTCATAATGATTTTGGCATCTGTTGACAGTCCTACAACACGACAAATTTAGTAACAGTGAGCCTGCAAAATCTTTCTGTGCATTGCAGTTTTTTCTAGGAAATTGGCCCATTTGTGTTTCTCCATCTTCATGTAGCAGAAAACAGGAAAATTCACTGCAGTTTCTCTCCTCTTTCATCTGTCCAGGGAACCAGACCTCCAAGCAGATAACCTCCAGCACTGAGGCACTTTGCAAAGTCATTGCACAAAGAAACTGGATAAGAGAATGGAGGAGTGAAAAGTTTGCCATGTGTTTAAAAACCTGCTTGTGAAAGGGACTAGAAATACAGCATGAACAACTCTTTACAGTGGTTTAATTAGCAAAGGGTTTCTATCTATATATTCTATCTATAATAAGTTTTAAACCTATGTCACATCAAAGAAAGGAAAGAAATTATAAAAGGCCTTTCTGAGCTAACCTGCTCTTGCTACTGAAACCAGACTATAGCTAGGAGTTATGGACCCCTATTTTTTAATTTAAACTGTCACCATTTACACTGTTTTTCCATGTGTTATGTACTGTGACTGCCCATGGTGCTCTGTGTGATAACATGTTATGACTATTACTAGCCACCAAACACAATGAATCCCTATTACCTACTGTTACAGGAAGGCAGGGTAACTTTATGTAATGAAAAATACTGAGAAAAATACATAGTGCCCATTTCTGAGAGAATTTTAGAAAGGTTTAAGACAGCAGGAAGACTTTGTTTAAGGATTTAGCTTTATCTGACAACCAAGCTGCAATATTAAATCCTCCTGAAATGTGCCATCAAAAATTCAAGGCTGGGTATTATTAGAACCGCTAATCTTGGCAATTGTTGAGAGGGGCATGGGAGTTTGACATCTTGCCCTGGTTAGGGGAAAGATACTAATACACAGCTGGTCTAAGAAACAGGGGAAGCTGTTCTAGTTAATACCATGTGGTCTAGTTAACATCATGACCCAAAGAGAAAGAAAGCCTGTTTCCATGCTATACCTAAAAAGCCTGCAGGCTGCCAAAACTGCTTCTGTACAGTTAAATTTAAGGAGTTAAAGGCAAAAATCCGACAATAAAGGTGCAGAGGTTTTCTCTCTTAGTTCCTAGGTTAATTCTAAGTCAAACTGTTTCTTTGTGAGGGGCCACATTCGTCTGAAAACACATCTGTAAAGTCATTGCCTCTCTACAGGAGACTGAGGCTTGGGTAACGATATGAGCCATTTGTTTCTTGCTTCTTCCTGTGATAGAGTTTGCACCCGCACTGGCCAGCCCCCAGGGAGCCAAAGGAGAACCCATCCAATAGTCATTGTTTGAGTCAATGTGCAGCTGAGTTTCAGAGGAAGGCTTGGAAGGGAAGGAACAAAGGAGAGGCAGCAATGTTCCTTTTCACCTGCAAGCTGGACCAAGCAGTGTTCTTGCTCTCTGGATAGTCAGTGTACAGGGAAATTTTCCATTTGCTAAGGAGGTAGGTACATGGTGAGGTGACTAGACTTTTGCATGTCCTAATGGGGCAGATCTTGGTGCAGTGCCCCGTCTGCCCACAGGAATAGCATGTGCCTTTGGGCCTTGGATGCTATCTTTGCCCTGCTTGTCTCCTGCAGCACACAGCTTTGAGCTCATCTGTTCCTCCCAAAACCATAATATACCCCAAAGCACATCCAAAGGGCTACATGACCCTGATTTTCCTGTGTGTCCATGGGCTGCTTACCAACACCAGCTGCTGTGGCAAGGTGAAAGCCATGAGAAGCCCAGCAAGCCCCACCCCTCTTTGTTACTTGTCTCTCTCTCTCCCCTTGCCTCTCTACAAACCAGCCTTTCAGGAGGATGCAGGCCCTGGTCTGCTCCTCCACTTGATGCTTCCTTCCCCCACTCCTTTCCAGAGCCCTTTTTCCAGTTGAGCACTGTGATTTCTCCTTGCTTAAAAATGTGGCTTAGGGAGCTGTCTCTGTGGGGTTTGACAGCTGCCTGGCACAGCTGCTGGTGGGAGTTGGGCTTGCTTATTCACACTGCTGCACTTGCCTATCAGCCTGAGTAAGACTGATGGGAGATGCAAAACCCAGTAATCCCATGGCAGGTAAGATAAAAAAACCTCCTTTACATAGCAAGGGCCTTCTCTGTATCACTTTAATGCAACAGCTTTTGAATGGTCTGTATGACTGTAAGGCATTGAATCCATTATCTGCTATTAAAAAAAAAAGCAGAGACTGCATTGCTGGTTTTTAATTGCTTAAACAGTTTTCCAGCAGTCAGATCTGGACTTGGCGGAACTCTTGTTCTGCTTGCGTAAGACCTTCCCACTCTACAGTCATTCTCACCTCGATTATTTAATGTACCCTTTTTGCTTGTAGTAGATTATATTATCCCAATCCTGCCATAAGAGAAAAAAGCTCTTCCTCGCAGTGCTAATTAGCAGCCATGGTTGGCTGTTCCCAGCAGAGTGGACCTTCCTTTGTCTGCAAAGTCTTAAAACAGTAACGAAAGTGAAACACATTGTTTTAAAAAGCTGAAAATGGCCATGTTAGATTCCCTGCCTCTCTGTGTCTATCAAAAAGAGCTTAACATGGATGTTTCTGATTGCAGCTGAAAAAGGATTCCTGGCGGCCATTCCTTGCTGTTGCCTTGTTCCATGGGTTTGCAATGGAGGGGCTGGTGGATGGCAATACATGTGGGAAGTGTGAAGGGATTATCCATCTGTGGCTCTGGTGAGATGGGAACACCAGTGAGAGGGGGCTGACATCTCCTGCCCAGGAAAGCTCTCCCATACAGCTGGTTGGCACTACTTTTGCCACCTTCTTTAATGCACGTTCACAGAGAAGCAGCATTCATGGTAGTTTCTGTTAAAATGAACAAGGTCCTGTCCTACCAGAACAAGCCAGAAAAGAGGTTAAACACAGTTTCCCATGGAAAATAAACTCATTGGGATGCTGGACTCTGAGCCTTTATAGGGACGTGATGGCTCCAGAGACCTCAATTCCTTCCGTGAGCTGATACAGGCAGGCTTATATGTCACAACAGCAGCTTGCACTAGGGTCATATCTGAAGCGATTGTGTTTGTACCTTTGTTATAATCCTCAGTCTCTAAACTGAAGCCTGATTTTTTGTTTGGTGGTTTTTTTATATGCCATTGACAAGTCAGCTGACACAAACTACATGAGAGGGAGTACTTTAATACAATGAGGCCATTCTGATTGCTGCCACACCTCATTAATAACTAGCTGCCCTGCTATTGTGACTCCAATTTCACAGCTCCCATTTGTACTCTCTCTAGTTAATCACCACCATTTTTAGCTTGCTGATGCTAATTGGTAATTTATTGTGGCTGTATCCACAATAGATGGACACTGATTTCATCTCACCACCAATGCTTCTACCCCACTGCCTCTCTGCAATCGACTGGTAAAACTAAAATCAATGAGAATGAAGTTTGAAGCTGGTTTGAAACCAGAATAATTGCCACAATTGATTCAATTTAATTGTGGTGTCTCAGCCTCCTGAAGTCAGTGCTTCCATTCACTGTTACCACCTTGAAGGATGCACAAGGATGTCCTGCTCCAGCTCTATGGCAGCTACACCTGAGAGACCAAGGTAGCACAGAGCTGCAGTCCCCAGGACCTACAGCTCAGGAAGAGGAGAGCAACTGCCTCACAGCAGACCCACCTGTGTCTATCACCAGCAGAGGCTGCGAGGGGACGCCTAGAGAGAATAAGAAGAGAGCAGGGAGCTGTGCTGCTCTCTGACCCTCCATAGGGAAAAGCAACCTGTCCACACCAGAGTTCAGGACCATCAGTGACTATAACAAATGCACTTAGTCCCAGAAAACACACGTCCATGGCCAACATCCAAAGGGGTACCAGGCTCTACTACACCTGGAAGCACAAAGAAAAGTGTCATGGCTGTGTGGTTACAGCTGCAATGGCTTGATCATGCAAGCAGAATGAGACTCTGTAGGGACAGATCATATCTTTTATTAGCTTGAGTGACATTGCTGGGGAAAAGACCCTGCACTGGCCACTGATTAACATCTTTTATGCACCTAGTGGCCCTGGAGGCCAGCACACTTGCTTGTCCCCAGCAAAGTTACAGCAGAAAACAGCAGGCCATGGCCCTGGAATCAGAATCATTTAGGTTGGAAAGGACCTTTAAGATCATCGAGTCCAACCGTTAACCTAGCATTGCCAACTCCACCACTAAACCATGTCCCTAAGCACCACATCTACATGGCTTTTAAATACCTCCAGNCCATCAGTGACTATAACAAATGCACTTAGTCCCAGAAAACACACGTCCATGGCCAACATCCAAAGGGGTACCAGGCTCTACTACACCTGGAAGCACAAAGAAAAGTGTCATGGCTGTGTGGTTACAGCTGCAATGGCTTGATCATGCAAGCAGAATGAGACTCTGTAGGGACAGATCATATCTTTTATTAGCTTGAGTGACATTGCTGGGGAAAAGACCCTGCACTGGCCACTGATTAACATCTTTTATGCACCTAGTGGCCCTGGAGGCCAGCACACTTGCTTGTCCCCAGCAAAGTTACAGCAGAAAACAGCAGGCCATGGCCCTGGAATCAGAATCATTTAGGTTGGAAAGGACCTTTAAGATCATCGAGTCCAACCGTTAACCTAGCATTGCCAACTCCACCACTAAACCATGTCCCTAAGCACCACATCTACATGGCTTTTAAATACCTCCAGGGATGGTGACTCAACCAGTTCCCTGGGCAGCCTGTTCCAGTGCTTCACAACCTGTTCAGTGAAGAAATTTTTTCCTAATATCCAATTGAAACTGCTCCTGGCGCAACTTGAAGCCGTTTCCTCTTGTCCTATCACTTGCTACTTGGGAGAAGACACCGACACCCACCTCTCTACAGCCTCTTTTCAGGTAGTTGTAGAGAGCAATAAGGTCTCCCCTCAGCCTCCTTTTCTCCAGGCTAAACAATCCCAGGTCCCTCAGCCGCTCCTCATAAGACTTGTTCTCCAGACCCTTCACCAGCTTCGTTGCTCTTCTTTGGACACGCTCCAGCAACTCAATGTCTGTCTTGCAGTGAGGGGCTCAAAATGGAACACAGCGCTGCTGCACTTGGAGCATTAGCAGAGGCTGACATGGTCCCTGTGTGCAGTGACGCTGAGACCTGAAAGGGCAAAGCTGCGCTGGCCATGTGTCCATGTGTCACGTGGGCTGCACTGGCTACAGACAACTGTGATGTGGCTCGTGCAAGTCTGGATATGCTGCAAGCCCCAACAGCTGTTCTGAGTTAAGAGGAGTGATGGCACAGAGCTAAACCTCATGTGTTTGGGGGCTGTAAATCTCTTACAGGGCTCTAGGAAATGAGGGGGGAGGAAGCAAGATCCTGCACTGAAAGAACATTATGTAAACAAACCTTTCAGCCCCAGACCAAGCCTTTTGTGACCCTGCATTTGCATATGCATCTGTCACAGGGATAGAGCTGTGGGACATGTTCCATGTACCTTAGAGGTCTGAGCAGGGACCTGAGGGCTTCTGGGGAGATGCAGTACTTACTCTCTGCTAACCATCCCACTTCCTTCTGCCACCCAAGGCCCCTCACCTGCATGCTGAGTCCCAGGTAATTCCTGCATCCTCAGTGTGTGCAGGTCTGAGAGGATCACTCTTCCCTATGCATTTTCTGTAGGTAGAGAATTGCTTTTTGATTGGCAAACCCAGGGGGCTTCTTGGATCATACCACTGCATATGAGTTTTGCTCTCTGTCAAATATGCAATTGGTAAATTAATACAAAATTTAGGTGTGATTTGCAAGAGGAATTTGCACGGGCTCAGTCAGCTCCAAGGAAAGCAAGACCGAAGCCAGTGGCTTAGAGCAAGAGATGAGTTACAGTCCTTGCCTACAAAAGGAGTATACCAGATTCTTCTAGCTCTGATGGATTGGCAAGCCTCTCCTGCATTGACACCATGATTTCAAAACAGCACACCCAATTTGCTTGCAGCTGTGTACGTTACAGAGTCAGTGTTTGCAGCTCAGCAAAGATGCACTGAGTAGGCTTCCATCTAGGTGCTCAGCCAAGCTGGATACTGACAGTAAATCAGAATTCCATTGCACCTCTGGGTTCTCAGAAGAGCAACTGGTTGTTTTCTGCTGTTAGGCTTTGCTAGGTCTTCAATGCTGCAAGAGCCCAAATTAATATAAACAATAATAATATCAAGATCTAGATGCTAACATTAACTTGTTACTGGTAGAATACTTCCTAGGCCAAAAAGGAAGGAACTGGCACGTGTGTTTACCGTTGTAAGATCGAGGCTTAAAACATAAAGGAGAATGGATGTAGCAATAGAAGCTGTCTGAGTTTCCAACTCAGAGATGCAATTCAGTTAAATTACAGTTTCAGCCCCTTGCCTTTCCTGGAGATAGTCCACTGGGAGAACTAAAAAGTCAGCATCTTCATCCCCATGCACAGAATAATAGCTCCAACAGATGGTGAGCCGGCAGACAGAGAGTGAAAATGTCAAGGAGCCAGGGGAGGGAGGGGAGCAAGCAAGACCCAAGATGAGATGAGCTGGGAGGGCAGTCTGCTGCTGAACTGGCTAGTTACAGGACAAGCTTAGTTATTGCAGCAGATTTATCCCCTGCTAGTGAAGGCATGCAGCTCCCTGCTGTGCAGGAACCTGGGCTTGCTTTTGGATGAGCTGAGCTGGGGGCCTGGAGGAGCTCCCCCTGTCCCACACTCCTGCACAGGCACAAGCTGGTGGTCTCCACAGTGGGAGCCTCATAGAGGAGATGGTCAGATCCTCCTGCAGGGATCTGCAGCAATCTGGGCCCATTACGTTATTTTCCCACTATTTTCCACGGCAAAGAAAGAAAATGAGCAAATCCCACATGGTTTTGTCTCAGTTGGTAATGTTCTCACTCAGTAGCATTTCCAAGAGAGAGAGACTGAGCAAGGACCTCTGTCAGTGAATCAGAAAATTAATATCTTCCCCTCTGTATATCTTAAATTTTCATCTTAGTATTTTGCTGTTATCATTTTTCCATGTTGACAGCTATATTGCTGGAACACTTCTAGCAGATACCTGAACACTTTGGAAAAACCCTCTTGGCCACATAGCTCTTAAAATACGTCCAACTTTTCTAACTAGTGGAGTGGTTTGTTAAAGTGGATGGAGAATTTCTTTAAAGAGCAGAGAAGGAAATAATAATTGGGGTAAAAATCTTGGAATGTGCCAAGATTTGATCAGGTCAAATCTGACCCTGGATAAGACATGGAAATATCAGGTATTCTAAAAATAATAGAGTTCAAATACCTGGGGCAAATCACTCTTATTACACCTTTCCTGTAGTTTCCAGTAAGAATGGAAAAAAATGTGTGACCCCGAGTTAACTGACAATTTCAAAGCATGCTGAAATCCAGGGGAATCTCTAACTGCCTTCCTAAATGGCCTGATATATTACTCTTGACAAAGAAGTAATTAAAATACACAGGTGGCTACTCATCCATGTGTAGGGTAGGCTATGCCCAGAGCTCAGGGGCTTTCAGAGCAGAAATTGTTCAAATGCTCCTGAAGCCACTGGGAATGCATACTCTATGGAAAGTCAATTAAATTTGTTTCCTACATCTTTGGTCACCCAGGTGCAGCCCTAAACTTCAGTAATGTGGAACTTTACAGTCTATGTCATCATCCAAGCAAGGTAGCTTCAGTCTGTCAGCCTCTTGGACACACGCGTGGGGCAGAGTCCTTGTGCCTCCAGCACAAGGTGGGCTCATGTGTGCTCACCTGCCTCAATATGACTTGTTCCTATCATGTATGAAATGTACCCTGGCAGCAGAAAGTCTACTGAGATAAATTTCAGATGTGTTGCCCATAGAGCAAATACCTGCCCATCACTGTGACACGTAGTCCCATGTAATATGTAGTGATCTAGATGTGGCTGTGCATCAGATCAGGCCACCACTAGCAGTGTGCATCACTGAATGTGTCTCTCACTGTCCAGAGTCTCACTGAGAAGCTGAGAAGCTGAGCTTCTCCCTTTCATTAGGAGAAGCAGAGCTGGACTCTTGGCAGCAGCCAGAGGAGCCAAATGACCTATGGTTGCCTAGTAAACATTTCTGCACATCACAGCCTATGTGCACACATTGAGCATGACTGTTTGCAATGAGATGCCATCTGGAATAAGAACAGGCAACTTCAAGCATGTATTTGAGCATTCAGACAAGTTTAGAAAGCAGACAGGAATGTGGAAGTTAACATTCAGATATTTCCTAAGCTTGTATGCCTAGAAGCCAAATGCTCCAGCTAAAAAGATTGTGCCCTATTAGATCAAAACAGTGCATTGACAAAAGCTTAGCCCACAAGATGTCACCTGTATCATCGCTGGGCAACAGTTGTCCATTGGGTATGGATATTCTCCCTGCATTCTTAATAAAAACATTAATGCCTTGCTACCTTCCTTGCCAATCCCAGCCACATTTCAAGGGAAAAGGGATTAGTTTCATAGGAGGACAAACAGTGCATTGAGATGCTGGGCTCTTTGCACTTGGAGTGGTCTTTTGCCCTGGGGTGCTTTTGTGCTCACACAGCACCAGACGCAGTGGGGTCCTCATCCACCTCTGGATGACCCAAATAAATAACCATGATAATCTACCAGCTCTTTGAAAACAGATATGTGAGCTAAAGTCGAAATCTATTAACCTGGTTCTCAAGCAGACTAAAGCCGTTTTAAGCCACTATGGCAATGGAAAGGGCTTCATAATTACAGAAAATTTTATTTATAGTCACTTCAGGGAAATGTTCTTAGACCTTTCTTCCTCCAATTAATTGATGGACATTTAACTTAAGATATTAAACATCATTGCAAAGACTACAATAGATTCTCCTTCCTTGTATATTCACAGCTGCAAACTAAGCTGACATCTAGTTTTCTCAATTTGTGGACCCTTAGACATTTTCCAGTGCAAGTGCATTTAAGCTTCCTGGCAATGGACTTGCTCTTTTTTGCAGATCTTTCCGAGCTGCCTGGTGCTTACAGGCAGCAAAACACTGCTCTGGTGCAAAAGGGGAAGAGGTGGCAGTCTTGTTCAGAGAGAAAGGCTAAAGAACATAAGCTTTTCAAGGACACCTTGCATAGCAGAGGAATGTGGTTTTGGTGTATTTATCCAAATTTATAATGCATTTGTTGTCATGGTACCTGAGCATTACGTAATGGGTTTAAAACAAGAGCAGCGGCCTGAGGCTGTCATTTAAACCTACTTAGGTTTTGAAGGCTGAGGGGGGATGGGGAGATGGAGCAGTGCACAGAGATTTAGAAATGGCATTAAAAATTAAGGAGACTCTTTTAAGTCATTCACAGCCAGATGCTGCTCCTCTTTTGCTGAAGCCAGGTTTGCTTGCTGCATGCAGTACTAAGTGGTCCCCCCTCAAATCTCTAACTCAGTAGAGTAGGTCTGGCCCTCACTGAGCAGTGCCAGGAACAGACAGACATGAATTGGGATGTGTTGTCATGGGAACGCAGGTGGGAACTTCCTTATCCCCCATTCCCACTCCAAGTACCCTGTGGCAGTTCAGGATTTGTCAACACAAGCAAACCAGTCTAGGCCTCTTTCTACTAAGTTAAAAGAGTGGGAAAAGAAAAATTAAAGCCTATCCATGATGGTTTATGGTGCTGCTCTTCCAGGTGAAGAGATGCTTGCATGTGTCTATGGTAAGATACATGGTCCCAGCCAGGGACCTCCAGCACCCCAGCCAGAGCAGGTACAAGAGCCCAGTGCATCAGCCATGCCTGAAGAAGAGATTTTTCTGAGTGAATTTAGATCTAGGAGCATGAGCTGGCAGCCTCAGATGCCAATGCTCTGCTTTTCTGGGGCTCACATTGCAGCTACCTCTTGGAGGCCTGCAAAAATGGCTTGTGCTTCTGTGCAGAGTCATGGCGTGGGTCTCTTGGTCTTGGCATTGCTCACCGCTGCCTCTAGGTGCCCTGTGTTTGGAGGAAGAGGGGCAGACCCTACCATGGTGAGGCACAGTGCCATTAGGTCCTTTCACCCATCTTTCTCCCACCCCCCAGCTTGCCCCTTGCTGGGTGTCTCCCCACTTCCTTAGCTTTCCAGTTCTGCTCCTCCTCCATAGCTTTGGTATGGGGCAGCATGCAGTGGGACCTGCTTTCCCCACAGCACTTGGCCAGCCAAATGCGTCTGCATCACTCATTTCCTTTGCACTGGTCTCAAGAATCTGCTATTGGGTAAAGCAATCCCAAGATGCTGCTGGAAACATTAGCCTTTTCTTCCCCCGTTGTTAAAAAAAAGGTTTCAGCATTTATATCCCCTGAAGGCTGCACGCACTAAATCCAGTCACCTCACACTCCTCAATAATTGGAGCAGCATAAGCTCTTTTTCCTTGTGAAGTATCGTCTCCAGCTGCTGGCCAAGTTTTATTGTACTTTTCTGGATTTTCTCTAGCTTTTCAGCAGCCTTCAAAGAAGCACATATCTGAGCCTGGCACACAAGCTGCTCAGGGCCAAGCTCCTCAGCACAGCTGGTGCTCTACTACTGCTCCGTGGCAGAGCCAAAGGTGGCAATGTCCCTCTTGACCACAGCATCCCAGTAATGCCCCCTCACCCTTCCCGGTTCTGTGTCCCTCACTAGCAGAGGGACTTGGAAATTAGGTCAAACTTTTTTTTTCCCCTTCTGAAAACACTTGTGGATCAAAACTGCACAGAAAAAGACTGGAACCAGAGAAAACAGAACATTTCTATGCAACAGAGATTTTAAGCAAGAAGCAGCTCCCCCTCCCCCAATTCCTCCTTTCTCCTTTCATGTAAATAAAGTTGTATGTGATCCTTTGATTAATCTGAGTTTGATATGACTACAGCAGTACATTATATTCTTCATTTGGACTAATGTATTCCATAATCCACAGTCCATTACATTGTTTAGGCAGTAAAATCACAACGTGACTTTTGCACAGCCACAACTTCAAGGCAGTTGAAAGAATTTGAGGGGAGGAATTAATCTTCCAGAAGCAATGGTGAAATGTTGCCTTTTCTTTCCACTTCATAATTAAAGTAAGTATTGAAGCATTAGCATTTCCTGCATGGTGGAAATTGTCTGTCCAGCCCTGATTAAAATGCACTTCTTTGAATGGGATATACTTACTGTGCAAGTTAACTGAATGGCCCATCAACTCTATTATCCATTTATTATACATACATGCATCTGATCACATGTAGTTCCTGGTTGGTCTCCTGTTCATCTGAAATGTTACCAGCATTGATAACACCATTAAGTAGCAGTGAGTTATACTCGTCACCTAGCCAGGTTGCAATCCTTTTAGCACAGTCTTTGTGTTTTCTCCTAAACCCACTCCCGCACCAAAGCCCCGCAGGCTACAGCATTGCCCACAGCTCAGCCAGCAGGCACCCATCCCTTTTGAATTTTGGGGTGCAGGTTATTTGTGCCTGCTGGGTGGTGTCTGGGGAATAGCAGGGGCATTGTTGCACCCACCTCCTGCTGAGCAGCGGCTAAGTGGCTTCCGGAAGTTTGAGGAGAAAAATACTAAGCAGAGTTGAAAAATCTGCCTGAATAACAAAAAAGTCATGTGCTTTGACCCAAGTATGGGTGCCTCTCCTAGTTGACACAGCCAAGTGTAAGCCTCTGAGTGCTGGCTGTGGTTTTTGCAATAGTAATAAAATAATTCGGTGGTATTAATAAAAAGTTTTGATGAGAGCAGAGGTTTCTCAAGTGTTAATGAACTCTTCTGGAGGAATCTATTCTGTTTGAAGGTGGAGATGGAGCTTGTTCTGCTTCCTGCCTCCTGTTCAGCCTCCTTGGCTTTCCTAGCAGAATGAGATTCATGACCCCAAGAATGTTGCAGTGAGGGCTCTGGCAGGAGTGTCCCCACGAGCTTACTGCAGGGAGGGCTCCAGCTTTGCCCTGCAACATCACTCTGTTTGATGTCACATAGAGAAATGTTTTGCTTCATTTTTTTCAGAAATTAATTTGTCAAACCCCAAGGGAAATAGTTGCCTTTAATATGGTAAGCCTCAGGAAGTGGAGCGGTCTTGGGAAATAGGCTCATACTGGGCTTAAATTTCAGCTCTTCCTTGAGAGCCTCTTTAAAAGTCAGCACTGCATTTCAGCCCTCTCTTCTGCTCGCTATACTGTGTTCCAGCATTGCTCATGGCAGGGCCTTTCTGCAGTGCAGTGTCATGTCTAGGCATGTGCTATGGGGCCTGAGCAAGCCCAAGGCATCCTCAGGATGGAGCTTGCCCCATGCTTGCCACCCCTCTCCCACCCCCATAGCATGGTCCTTCTCTCCAGAGGAGAAACACTTTGTCCATTGAAGTGAGTTCTCACTTCAGCCTGGCTTTCTGGCCTCCTTCAGGCAGGAGGAAGGGATGTGGAGCACCCCCCAAAAGCCGAAGCCCTGGGCTTAGCGGAATTAAATACCAGTCACTGCCCCTCCATAACCCAGCAGTATGAGGCATACCATACCTTCTCCATCCCTCAGGCCCTCCCGCCCCTGTCCTCCACCCAGCTTACTCCTGGACCCGCAGCATCCTGGCTGGCACTGCAACGAAGGGCAGGACTGTGCTCACTGCCTTCAGCTGTGCTGCCTGGCAGAAGTGATTTAACTCAAAGATTGATTGTTTGCACTCCTCCTAGGCGGTGTTTGGGATCACAACCAAAAGTGTAGAACTAGCAGTGGGGGGGATGGAAATCAACCAGCAGCATTTCAAAATTATAGGTTATTTTCTATTTTATTGTTCACGTCAGAGTTTTGCTCTGAACCTCCGCATCTGTTTTGCTGTGAATACTAATCAGTTTTAATACGAAGCATCAGTCAGAGCAAAGATCTGCTACAGAAAATATCTCTGCATACAGCAACAATTCTTCAATCTTACTGAAGTCTTGTACAGGAAAGCTGTTCCCCTTCTGCCCAGCCCAGAGCAGGGAGGTGGAGGTGAACTTTAGATTGCAAGCCCCAATAGACTGGACTTTTACATTCATTGCTGGATCAGGCAGGTGCATGGATGTAGCTAATGGGCTTTCAGCAATCCCTGCTGATTTAGAAAGCCTGGAGAAAAGACCCTGGATCCCAACACAGGTGTTACTTCTACCCCTGAATATATCTTCCTCAAATATTATTACAATTGTGCCGAAGATCCATAATTGGGGGGTAAAATCCACTTTGTGCTTGGTGATATCTAGACACAGCAGAGAGATGGGCCTTTCCTCAAGGGAGTGGGGTCATTTTAGGTACTTTTGTAGTAGAATGTTGCCCAAGTATAACATGTTCAGAAGGGTTGTAGCTCTCAGGAGAAAACGAAATGTTCAGGGTTTTTTGGAGGTCTCTCATTATATCCTGGGGGCTGAAGGACCCAGGCAAGGCATCCGTAAATAGAAAGCCAATGTTTTCCTCCTCCTCCACTGGTCCTGCTGGTAAGGACTGCTGTATGCCTATACCTATACCAGGGCTGCTTCCAGGGTCAATGCTGGGGAGGGGGCCCTGCAAATCTTTCCACCAAGATGAAAGACACTGATGGATCTTTATCTCAATGAAACGGTGTTTGCAGCTTTCTTTACCACAGATAGTAATTGCACAGGAAAGCTCTGTGATGGGAAAAAATCTCTCTTGAGCAGCCAGCTAAACCTCTTGGACACAAGGACTTCTCTACAGACCTTCTCTTTTTGGAAGGGCATCTCAGGACTGCACTGCTTTTATGGGGAAGAATTTTTTCTCATTTCCAGTTGTAACTTTCCTTGTCCCTGTCCTTCCACTGTTCATCGCTGAGATATCCCCCTTCAGACAACTGACGACAGCAGTAAGACTTCTCTTCCCTAGACACAAGAAACCCATGATGTGCTCCAGCCCCTTGATCGCCTTAGTGGTCCCTTGCTAGATAACTCGTATCCTGGAGAACCCAAAACTCTGCACAATACTCCAGGTGCAGCCTCAATATGATGTTAAGTGCAGGTTTTCCTCTCCTTAGCCAGAACAATCCCAGTACCTGTCCTGCATGTTAATGAAACTGCACCAACAAAAGGTTGCGGAACAGCAGAGAAATGGGATGGCTCATTGGAACTCATTTTTGTGTTTTGATTGGAAACACTTGTTTTCAGTTTTCTACACAAAGAGCAGACGGGGAGTCCAGCAGGGCAAAATTCCAGTTTCCTAATGCAGTGTTGCATTCCCATCGGGGCTGGAAGGCATGTCCTATGAGGAGCAGCTAAGGACTCTGGGTTTGTCTAGTTTGGAGAAAAGGAGGCTGAGGGGCGACCTCTTTGATCTCTACAGCTTCCTGAGGAGACATGGAGGGGAGGTTCAGACTCAATGTTAGGAAGCATTTCTTTACCAAGAGGGTGTTCAAACACTGGAACAGACTTCCTAGAGAGGTGGTCGGTGCCCCGAGCCTGTCGGTGTTTAAGAGGCATTTGGACAGTGCCCTTAATAACATGCTTTAACTTTTGGTCAGCCCTGAAGTAGTCAGGCAGTTGGACTACATGATCGTTGGAGGTCCCTTCCAACTTAAATTTCTTTTCTATTCTATTCTATTCTATTCTATTCTATTCTATTCTATTCTATTCTATTCTATTCTATTCTCTGTATAGTGATAAGGCTTTGCAGACAGGAGAAGCATGTCCGCTGCAAACACCCAGCTATGGCTGCTAATTAGCACCTCATAGATCTGCAAGGAAGGTCATTTTTCTTTTGTGAAGAAACTGGGTTAATACGAAGTTTTATGAGGAGAAAGGGAGCATTAAATAACTGAGATGAGAAATGTTTGCAGTGTGGTCAGGTCTGAAGTGAGCAGAGCAGCAAAGTGTGGGAGCCATGTGGAGTGAGTTTCTTCAGGCAGTTTGAAACACAGAAGAGAAGAGGGTATAGGCAGCCCTGGTTTCTCTCTGAGCTAAGGAAGTAGTTGGTTCAGAGAGTACCATGGCCTAAATTAAAGAGATGACTCTTAGTAGTTTTAAAGTATTATTGGGCTTTTTTTTAAGAAACCAGATGATCAGCTGTGTGTAGTACAGAGTTGGGTGAGCTGTAAGATGAATGTTGCTAAGAAATTCATGCACTAGGTGGAATGAACTCACCACAGAGAGAAGAAATGAAATAGCCATCCATGAATACTGCGCAGCAAACAGCATCACATACTTTCAGGCACTCTCACACCTTCAGTGGATGCATTTTGTAAAGCTCAGTCAGATGGAAAGACTTAATGTTTTTTTGCTCTCCTCCCCAAGTCACAGTGACAAACTGAATTACCAGTCCTGGGGGCAGCAGATGAAAAATCATCCTGATTCTGTTTCTATCTCTGCTTTTGAAACCACCCGTGGTAGGTGGAAATTCCATTTTCCACTGGCCTATAAGGAGCCTTAATGCCCTGTTTACCCTGAGAGAATGTGGCCTCTCTTCCTGTGAAAAGGAGCTGAGTGTAATTTCCTAACCTTAGCTCTTAACCACATGGTCATGGGGTAAAAAAGAGAAATAGGAAGCCTCTAGAAAAAGAAGGAAAAAAAAAAGATTGCTGTTTGGATAATGGTGGATCACTAAGGTTAATTATAATGCCTCTCTGCAATGGTTAGGAAGGTATCAGAACATGACAGGCTATGGCACTGAGCTGTTTAGACAGCAGTGCTTACTTAGTGCAACACCATGTAATTGTTCAAACAAGACACGGTGGCAGGCTGTTCTACAAGAAGCTACCTTTATTAACAGATTGCTTTCATTAGCAGCATTTTCTCTACCACCAAAAGATCAACTCCATTAAACAGCTAATTTCTCTTTGCCCTCTTTATCAGGTTTGATGGGGGTCAGAAAATATTTCTACCAATCTTCTCTCACCAAATGGTTCACAAAGTCACATCTGTTCTCCAGTGTTGTTTTATTTGGAGTGTGTCAGTTAAAAAAAAAAAAGAAAAAGCAAAGAGTTCTAAAATTTTGATCAAAAATCATGCAAGGGAACAGTGTTTTGAAATTGTTTTCAAAAATAAATAATTTCTTACAGGAGCAAGGAAAACTGCAGGACAGATGAAAGCAGATGTGAAGTGATACAACAGGGAAGGAACAATCCTATCTTCATGTATAAAGTTATGGGTTGAGAGCTGGCTGTTACCGCTTGGGAGGGAGAGGCCTGATGGGCATGCTAGAAGCAAGGCATGAAAGTGCCAGCTTAATGCATGGTAGTTGAAAGAGCAAATCAAGCATTTGTAACTATAAAGAAAGGAATATGAGGAACAGCTGAGGTCGCTTGGTTTGTTCAGCTTGGAGAAGAGATGGCTGAGGTGTGTCCTCATGGCAGTCTACAACTTCCTCAAGGGGGGCAGCAGATGGGGAGGTGATTATATCCTCTCTCTGGTGACCAGCCATAGGACACGCAGAAATGGAATGAAGCTGAGTGAGGGAAAGTTCAAATTGGACATTAGGAAAAGGTTCTTCACTGAGAGGGTGGTCGGTCACTGGAACAGGTTCCCCACAGAAGTGGTCACGGCACCAAGCCTGTGAGAGTTCAAGGAGCATCTGGACGATGCTCTTAGCCAGATGGTGTAGTTTTAGGTAGTCCTGCGAGGAGCAGGGAGTTGGACTCAATGATCCTTACAGGTTCCTTCCAACTCAAGATATTCTATGATTCGATAATTCTAAGACAGAGGTAGAGCAGGAAAGAAAATCACTGAGCCTTAGTCATATCAAGATCAGTGGCTGAAATAGGACAAGTCCCTGACTATAAATTTGGTAATTCCTCCAGTGCTGTACTGCAGAAAGCAGAGACAGGAACTGAGATGCTCAAGAGACACCCTGTTGCTTGTGATGGGGTTACTTTCACAAGGCAAGGATGCAGAGCACAAGCTGCCCTGGGGGGAGCTGGCATCTCGCCACTGCCTCCAATGGGAGCAGGCACTGTAAGAAGAGCGGAGACTGACGGTGAGGTACCACCCAAGACCCTGAGCCTTGCCATTTGGGAAGTGATAGACAGGGTGTGCTCCCCAGCACAGGCTCCCCTGTGACTCTAAGAAGGCCAAACTGAAAGAAGTTGCTTGGTTTTTGGCTAAGGGACATTTTGTACACCTGTGTCTTGGCCAGGTAATCATCTCATTCTCCTTGCTGTCTGAATGATCTTCTGGTTCTCCAAGAGTTTGTACTGTTCCCCATGAGCAAAGCCAGGATGGAGATGAGGGAGGGAACACTGTTCTGTGCTCCTTGCAACGGAAGCAGGAATGGGCTGTTCCCTTGCACCAATAGCCTGAAAGCAGCCATTTCAGGGTATGGCAGTGTCTTCACGGGGAAGGAGAGGTCTTTCTGTTTAGTTATAGCCTCCCAGCAGTCCTGGTGGGAAGGGACCCTGAGGGTTTCCAGTCCAACCCCCTGCTGACAACAGCACTAGGCCTAGACAAATTCTGAAAACCTCCAGGGAGGGAGATCCCTGACTGATGAACTGTCCCAGGGCTGAATTAAGAATCCTATGGCAAAGCGGGACTATGCAATTCTTACCTATAACCCAAGGCTGAACTTAGGTAAGTGCACTGAGAGAGGAAAAATGCCCACCTGTTCTGTCCAGCAGGACTCATTATTAAGATATTTTGGATATTAGCTGTCATAGCCTTAGAAAAACCCCACCCCTTGTCTGCCATCTGCTAGTGTTGACTGCAGTTCTGGCAAGTTTTACTTGCAGCCAACTTCAAACTAAATTCCAGGTGTCTTTCTAACCTAAGAGCAAAGTAATACTTAGATGCTGGATTGAATGGCATGAGATTTGAGGTTGTGATTTTAGGCTGATTTTAAGAGAGTGTGAATGCAGCTGAACTTAGGGACATTGTGTCAGCTTAGTACAGCCAGCCCTGCTTGAATGTGCTTGGTCTGTCAGGAACCTTTCTCCCTAGAAACTGAGACTGCTCCTTCTTGCTTGTGCTTCATATTGCCCCAAAAGCAGGTAGAAGACAGCAGTTCTTACAGAAATCCCGGTCCCCTTTCCCTGGGAAAACAGGGCAGTGTCCCTCTGGGTGTGAACCTCTGGCTGTTACCATGGGCTACCACCTAGATCACTTATGTTGGAAAATCACATGGGTGTTTGGGGTTCTGGGAGAGGTTGGGGGGGGGTGGTTTCAGCATGCTGACTCCTGTACCAGCATTTTTCTGACAGTAAAGTGCTCCTGCTGGGCACAGCCAGCCATGCCTCTCAGCTTTCCACAGGGACAGAGGGTTCACCGGTCTCTGCAGACTTTTTTTTTTAATTTTTATTATTGTGATGCCCAGAGCTGGGCCAATGAGGCAGGAAAGCTCCTAACTTATTTGAAGGAACCTGTCAAACAAGCATTTCTCTATCAGGGAGTGAAACCAGTGTGGAATCTTATCGGCCCATGTGTTCAAAGCAGGGCTGTCTGCACTTCAAACTGTTCATGGTGTGGGGAACACTCTGAGCTCCACAGCTCCAGAATACGCCTCTAGCTTGCTTGATAAGATGTGACAGGCAATGTCCCGTCCCTAGCTGCTGCTTGGTGTGTACCACTCATCCCAGCCTCCTGGGAAAATGCAACATGTTGATGGCTATGAGGCAGCTGCCAGCCTTGCTGCATTTTCCAATGTACAAGTGGAGGTGGAGCCAAACACCTCTGCACATCCCGTCCAAATTCTAAAATGTTCTGTGACTCCCCAGTGTTGGTGGGAGGCATCTGGCTGCCTCAGGAGCAAGAACACTCATGTCCCAAGCTCAGTTATATGGAGTTACCTGACAATCATTACTATTTGCAGGTTGATTTGTAGGATAGAGGCCAGCAGGGAGGGGGCATTAAAACATTCTGACAGATGCTAAAACTGTGCTGGGGTAAGTGTGGCCAGCTAGAACTGGCTGACCCTCCCTGCCAAACAAAGATAAAAGTTGCTGAAGTAGCCAGGAACTGGCAGTGTTGTTTTTATAACTGACCTCCCAACCAAGAAGGGCACGCTGGGGAAAAACACATTTCCATTCATTTAGGCACCACTGAATATATTGAAGGAATTGCAGTCTATTCATGGCTTTTGTCAGCTGGGAAAGAGGTTGAATTCATGCAACAAATTATTCAGAAGAAATTGTTTGCCAGACTCTCATTATAAGCTCTACAGAACAGAGAAGTTGAAACATCAGATACAATTAACTTCATGTTATAAAACCCTTTTGGGATGTAAAGACTAGGCCCTGCCAGCCCTACTGTACTTGAAGGGCCTAACTGCTGATTATTTTAATAGGAACCTATGTCTGTTCAGCCTGTGTATGTCTGCATGTAGCAAAATCCATGAAAATCCTATGAGATGTTGTCCAGGATATGTCTGAGAAACAAAGCAACACCCCAGGCCAACACAAGCAGAATTCAAGTGTGAGTTTTGAGTAGGACTAAGCATTCCTTAACGTAGTGAAATATCATAAGCATTAGCACTGAAAAGGATTTTCAAAATGTGTTGCAGCTAGCAGGATTTTGCTGAGGGCAAAGCTAGACCACCACCAGTCTTCTTTCCTAATCGGATCCTTAGTTACAAGGTGTTTGCTCAATGCAGTTAATAAATCTCTTCAGGACAACACACTGTGAGAACATGCATTCTGCTCAGCACAACATGTAGTCTGTGGCCAGAGCAGCGGTCCACAATCTGTAGGGTGAAGAAAGTGCAATTGGTTCATAAACATCGGAAAGCAACAAATCAGATTCAGCTGACGTGAAAATGTCCTACAGAGTCTATGTCATTTCACCAGATTGCTCACAGCCGCTCAGAAAATGTTGATCTTGCCTTTTTTAATGCACCACATTGGACTTTTAATGCAAATTTATATTCTTGTCAACTTCTATTTTTCAGTCCTGTTCCAGCTAAACTTCATTGGCCAATGTGAAATGTATTTTTAACTTTTAGGGACCTCAGTTAAAAACAAAAATAGTAATGGAAATTGTTTCTTTTTCTTAACTGCTAGGGAAATGAAAAATCAATTAGTTGCACAGCTCTGGATAGAAGCAATAGGAGAATAAAGGGAGGATGAGTCCTGCAGCTGAGTAGAAAGTATTTCTTGAAGCATTTTGGAAGGTAAAGTTCATCATAAGTGATCAGAGGCAAATACTGTGTATTCCTAAGGAAAATATATGTTGGGCATTTCCAGTATTTATAGCTATCATTTAAAGCTTTTAGTGCTCTTAAGGTAAATGCTGATTTTATAATAATTCCATTTAATTAACCAAACCCAAAACAATGTTTGCATTAGCAACTAGCGAAAGAGAGACTCAAATCACTGTGATTATTCTCTGAAATCTCACACAAAGGAAACGTAATGTTTCTGTCACATCCTCAGCTAGAAAAGAAAAAAGCATTAAAAGAAAAAAAAAGAGGGAACCTGCTGAGATAGGGGCCTTAAGCATAATTCCTCTAGACTTATTTTCTTTTTTCTAAAAAAGCAACTGTGATGGTGACCCTTAGAATAACCTACAGTGATTCAGTTGCACATCTTGTGCAACTTGCACAGCAGGGATCAGATTTATTTCACGTCTCTATACATTGCAATGTGGGACAAATGCTCTGTAAAACACCACTTACAACTACTGTTAATAAACGGTCATCACTTTGTGCTTTCAGTGCAGGGCTTGTTCAAGAAATAGCTGAGACCATGGCTGTGATGTAACTGCACCCAACAGCCTTAGAAAAAAGAAGCTTCCAAAAGGTATTGCTTTGTTTTCTCAAGTATCAGACATACCCAACATAGGCAACTCATGGAAATAAGAAGTGGAGGAGCAAGCTAAAATAAGGAGGTCAGGGTGGCTAGGACCAGCTGGTGCATCCCCAAGCTCTACTGGAATTTAGGAATAAAATCAGCTGTTAAGAAGGGTCCAGTTCATGCAGCTTTTGCAAATGCAGACTAGGTTTTGCAACCAAGAACACTATGATCATGACAGCAAAAAGACTATGCAATTGTCAAACCTAAATTACTTGCACCATGTAAAAGCGAGGAATGTAACAGTCTCCCTACATTGGACAGGCTGAATGTGGAACTGGAGTTGTCACTTTTCCTGGGAACCAAAGTCTTAAGAAGAAGCTCCTGTGGTTGTGCACATGGGCTGGTGTGTATGTGCTGTGTTTGGGCAGATATTGAAAAGAATGCAGAAATGGAAGCACTGAAATCCACGTTAAGAGGCAGAGGTGGTTTTGGACCAGGGTCAAACTGAATGGAAAGGAAAAAAAGAAAGGCTTCATGAGTGCTGGAGAAGTCAAGAATAGCAACTGTCAAGAATTAGGCTTTTTTCCTTAAGCTCACTGAGATGCCTTTTTCCCTGTGGAAAGTCACTGTGATAACTTTTAAACAGGGGTAGGAGGGCAAGGGCATGGAAATTGGGTGACTTTCAATGAGACGCCCTGTGATGTCAGCTATTTCCTGGGCTGCCTCCTCTCATGATGGCTCTGCTACATTTTCATTGAGTACAAGCCTACCAGGGTCAGGCAAATGACCAAACCAAGGGCATTCTTACAGAAGCACCTGGAGTCGGGCACACATTAAAATAAACAGGACATTTGCATTAACATCTGCAGAAGTCTTAACTATCACTTCTAGTTGAATCTGGAGGTTTGTTTAATTAAACTAAGCAGATTGTTGGTCGACAGCCAACTGAACATGAGCCAGCAGTGTGCCCAGGTGACTGAGAAGGCCAATGGCATCCTGGCTTGTATCAGAAATAGTGTGACCAGCAGGACCAGGGAAGTCATCCTTCCCCTGTACTCGGCACTGGTGAGGCTGCACCTCGAGTACTGTGTTCAGTTTTGGGCCCCTCAGTACGAGAAGGACGTTGAGGTGCTGGAGTGTGTCCAGAGAAGGGCAACGGAGAACAAGTCTTACGAGGAGCGGCTGAGGGATCTGGGGTTGTTTAGCCTGGAGAAGAGGAGGCTGAGGGGAGACCTTATCTACAACTACCTGAAAGGAGGTTGTAGCAAGGGGGGTGTCGGTGTCTTCTCCCAAGTAGCAAGTGATAGGACAAGAGGAAATGGCCTCAAGTCATGCCAGGGGAGGTTTAGATTGGATATTAGGAAAAACTTCTTCACAGAGAGGGTTGTCAAGTATTGGAACAGGTTGCCCAGGGAAGTGGTGGAGTCCCCATCCCTGGAGGTATTTAAAAGACAGGTAGACGAGGCGCTTATGGACGTGGTTTAGTAGTGGATAGGTACGGTTGGACTCGATGATCTTAAAGGTCTTTTCCAACCAAATGATTCTATGATTCTATGACTCTATGATTAACGCAGAGATATGCAGGAGAAAGTTGTTGCTTGGCCTTAACAAGTGAGAGGTGCAGTAAGGACTTCTATGCGGGTGAGACAGTGGCTGATGAGTTAGTGGGTGCCCCCAGAACCTCACTGGTGCCCTTGAAGGATTTGAGGTCCAGCATTTGGCTCATCAGCGTTTGTAATTCTCTGGATGGAGCCAGGTGCCCATATCCACACCTGACGTATAAACCTGCCCATCAGGTTTTTACACTGGTACAATTAAAATGGAAATTTTAAGTTATAGTTCAAACAGGCATGCTTTCCGGCCATTTCCAATCTGTCATAGGGGAAATAACCACAGGAGATGGGATCCGTAGGGATTTGGCCTGGGATAAACGCTTGCTCAATAAAATACATAACAGGAAACAACATTAAAGGAAAATTATTGCCGCTGCAAAAATCAAATACTCAGGATTTAGCAGGTAACAGATTTAATGAACTTTATTCTACCCCTCCCCCCCATAACAGTTGTGAATTGCAATGTCATGAACTGCTTTTTTCTACAGTGCTAATGTCTCTCTCATGGAGGAAATGTGATTTTTTTTAATTACATAATATTAAACTATAATATATTGTTAATGTGAATTCCTGCCAAGCAGCCTGGATGACAAATGCTGAGAACTTGAAAGTGTCTGTGTAACATTATTTGTGACACTCAAATTGCAAAGGTTTGTGTTGTTTAATTTTCTTTGGATGTAGCAGAAAACAGTAGGCAGTACTTGCAATATACATGGTGCCTCGTGTTATTAAGAGAGAGAGGACTAATTCTGGACTAGAGAGTGTTGAGATTAGTGCCTTCAAGAAGGGAGACTGCAAAGGACCAAAACATGGCACTGTATCATGATATTTCATGCATCCTTCATGCAGGGCCCACCACAGGATGAATGTCCATGAGAGAGGAGGGTCTGGCAGCTTGGTTGCAGCTGGCAGAGGAGCAGGTCAGTGCAGGCAGCTGCTTGCATCTTCTTCACCAAGCCCCGGGAGCACGTGGGATCCCAAGTGACCAGCACTGGAGCCCAGCAAAGAAGGGGATGTCAAGGTCAATATATTGAAGCACTCAGGAAAATGGAAAATTTATCTCAGTGGTGTGACACCAGGTGTTGCTCGCGGGGTGCTTAGCTCCTGTCTCCAGTCCTGTGCTCACATCTGGCACAACCATGTTGGGTGGATTCCCAGCTGGCTTTGCTTGGTACACCACTATTCTTATTGGTGAAATTGGGTGGGTTTTATATCAGCCATTGACCCAGCCTCACCCATGGCCAGGAGGAATGGACCCAGGTGCATTTTGCTTGGTCAAGGCACTAATACACAGCTGTTGCCAGCTCACTGAGTAGTTGCTGTTCATCGCAGGATTTGCTGGTTGGAAGCCAGGTGGTTTGCACATTCATGTTGGATACACTGCGTTATCTAGTATGCATGTGTGCGTGTATTATCCATAATAAATTGCACAAATGCACAACTGCAATAATATATATTTATATTATACATGTGTTTATCATGTTAGCTACTTTGATGAGTTAGTGGAATCTGAGAAGCAACTGCTTTTCCAGTAAAACATGAGGAAATAGAAACTGTTTGAGGGTTACTGAATCTGAAGTTAATGAATGACATTAGGAGCACCCAAAGTCATTAATAGCTCTTTGGACTGGGCGAAAGCACTTAGATCCAGAGTAATGCCTCCCAGCTGGTGCCATGCGGGGTGCACTATAAATATTCACTTAAAAGAAGGTTGCCTCTAACATGAAAGAATGGGAATGGGTGGTAATCCTGCTGCAAAGGCAAAGAATCCCGTTTGGATCTGTGGAGAAAGCAACTGGGAAAAGCAGAAGCAGGGAAGCTGATGCTGCTGTCAGTCCCCACTGTGCGCCTTCCACCAAGCACTGTGAAGTTTCAGCCTGGACTGCATTGTCACATGGCTGCAAGAGTAGGCCAGGCCCAGGGAGGACAAATTCTCCAGGTCTCGCTTCAAACTGGAGCTGTTTAATGTTAAATTGAAAAGAAAAAAAGTTTGTATTAAAAGGAAGACCAAATGACCCCACCACCTTTTTGCCATATGAGACAGTGCCATATTTTTAGTTTTTTGAAATTTAATGTTTTACATTTCGTGCTTTTCTGTGGAGAAGAGTGAAATGGAGTAAAAATCTTTCTTAGGCTTTCATTCTTCTGTGCCATAGCAAGCCTCTTCCTATCCCTTACATCGCAGAATACAGAATAGTGTAGGTTGGCTCTGAAAAGCTCAAGTAGAACTCCCTGCTCTGAGCAGGTCCAATTACATGGGGTTGCTCAGCCATGTTCAGCTGAGGTTTGAATATCTGCAAGGATGGTGATGCCACAGTCACTCTGGTCCTTGTTCCAGTGTGCATTGTGAAAAATCCATTTCCCTATAAAAGGGAGAGTCTCAGAAATACAAATTTTCAACCATGCTTTTTTTCCATAATAATACTGAATTCATATTTTTTCCCACAATGTCAGAATATTAAAAATAAAATCAGGAAATAATAACAGATGAGACAAAATATTCCAAAATTAAGTGAAAAAATTTTCACTGTATGTTTTTTTGTCAGAACCACACAGTTCTCACAAGGTTTTTCCGATTTGACAGAAAGGCATGTTCTTAGGGGTTATTGTGTGATCTAAACAGAATCACAGAATCATTTGGTTGGAAAAGACCTT
>VYZW01009406.1:40507-65816 GCA_013401315.1 Balaeniceps rex | reverse complement strand
TCCCTTCCAACCCAAAGCATTCTATGATTCTATAAGTTTTCTTCTGGGAGTTGGCAAAGTTTGATCCTCAGTAATTAATGAATAATATTTTTCTGTTTTAAGACTTCCTAAAACAACAATATCTGGCTTTGCTCAGCTACAGCCTTAAGTGCCAATTTGATCTCTTTCAAGACTACCAGCGTTCAGATACATCAAACTTTTCCAGTGTTTCTGTTAAGCTTCTGCTCAGAGGAAAGTGGTGTGTTTACCTTACTGTGTTGTATCTGTTGCTAGAAGTGGGGTTAACTTTGATCTCTACCTTTTTTATGGGTAACGCGGAGTCCAGAACTTGAAGGGGTAGTGACATGAAAAACTAGGACTAGACCTGCAGAGGTCTTCTCATAGGTTATTATATGCTTGGAATTAGTACACAAGAGTATTGTTTAAAATTTTATGAGATTTTGACTTCCATGAGAAAGAGTGACAAGCTCTTGTCTATATACGTTTAGGACTCTATGTATATCCCTTTGAATAACATAAGCACTGCGTCTGTTACATTTCAAAAAATACCAGAAGGGATGGTTGGTTCAGAATAAAAAAAGTTGTTTTTTCCTTTTAATCTAGGGCTAGTTGAAAGTTCAGGCACTCTGTAAACTCCTCTCTAATTCCCCCAAGTGGCTTAAATTGTCTGATATTTTACATATAGCTGAATTTCACTCCAGGTGCAGTAGTAGGCAATTGCTCAAGGATCTCTAAGCAAACTGCATTGCCATACTTAAAGACTATTTTGTGGAGAGGGAGAAGGAACAAGAACAAAGGATCAGGAAAAGTGTGTCGAGAAATTCTCGGTGATCTGCAACTAAGTGCAGGCAACTCTTTAGGGCTAAAGTTATATTTGTTAGCACTCATATTCAGTTGGCATCTATATGTGGATAATTCTCAAAATTGGTTTTATTCTAAGCATCTCCCTGCATGCCAATATTTTAATTGACATGTTCCTTCAGCAGAATGTTTAGTCAGAGATGAGCATAGATAGAACAGATTTTCCTCTTTCTCCCTACTTGTCTCTGTCATCTTTCTTTTGTTCTCAGTAGATCTCCTGGGTCTGTAATATGGGGATCATTACTAAAAAAAAAAAAATCTCTTTATATTTCCTGGTGTATGTTGCACCGAACAAATCTGCAAGGTTTAGCCACTAAGCAAAATCTTTAGAAATCTCAAGTCTCTCTGATTTTCCAAAAGCCCAACAAATATTTTTCATATCTATTTGGAGTAGTGATGCAAAGACTATTGCTACTCCTCCTTTTGACCATAGCACCTCTTACAGTGTATTACTTCACTCATTCTTTCTGCTTTATAATGTAAAACATAATAGGCTTTTTCATTTTTCTTCCATGATCTCTTCTATCCCATCTATCATTTCACATTCACCATGAAGGTGTCAGTCCTGTCCCTGAGTCTCTCACCCATCTCATTTTTCAAATAATTTTCTTTCAAAATATCTTTCTTCCTCCTTCCCCAGTGTTTCAAATGTACTCCCTGACAACGCCTACAATAAAACTTTGCTGATCTCCTTTAAAAGTCCCTCAAGCTTCTCTTTTTGACATAATGCTCATGGGATTTTCACAATGGCTAGACACTACTACTACTATGTAAAGTTCTGAAGTTTCTTAGTTTCCCCAGATTTTTGTTCTCTCTCTGTCTCTGTACACTGTATCTTATGTTCAAATTCATAATTCCTCATCTGTGGGGCAAGGATTATCTCTTTGTTTGGTGTTTGCACTAGGCTTAGAATGATGCAGTCCTGGATGCAATGCTGATCTGTGACTAGTAAAGCAAAAAAACAAACAATAGTAGAAAGAGTATCTTTGAAGAAAGAGCTGGTTATGTTCTCTGGCAAAACCCCGTCATTTTCTGCGACCCAAAATGCACAAGAAATTTTCAAGTTACAATCGGTTACACTCAGAGTGAAAAATGTGTCATCGTATCCCAAATTCATTTTCTTTAGTTTGTATGAGTGCACACACCTGTTGAACAGCCATTCCAGAATGCCCAACTAAATAACTACTTCAGCAAAAGTAAAGCCTCCAAGAGAGTTATATTTAAAAAATATTTGTATTACTAGATTTTGGACTTGTGTGGTCTAGAAATTGCTCCAGAGGTACGACAGTTCATTACTATAATATCAATTTTAATGGGTTTTTTTAGAAGCTCCAGAGAAAAGAAGGGCCCTATAACACAGTCAATTAAATCTCTATTTGTGATACAGTAATCTCAGAGAAGACCTGTTGGGTCTGTTGACAACTGCATAGTGTGGGAAAGACTTCAGTTCTCCTAATATTTGTTGGATCAGAATATGTTATTCTTCTGAGAAGTAGAAATAAAGTGAGGTATATTCTATTTTTGTTGCACAGATGCCCTCACATAGTAGAAAATATGAATTTTGTAAGATGAAAAATATGTACATAAGACATCAAATCACTAATCAGGACATCCTGAACAAAACCTAAGGACAGATTGTAAAGGAAACAGTAAATGGGAAGTCAGCTAGAAGAATTCAGTAACCATTGAACTTTTGCAGATGTTAATATAAGTGATGACAAAAGGTAATCTTTTTTTAAAGTATTTTGTTCAAAAAGGATAAAAACCAATTAAAGTACATTTGTATCAGAAATCCAGTCCAAAAAAAAGAAGTAAAATCACGTTGTTTTATAAACAGAGTATTTCTGTTTGGATGTGTAAATTATTTTACAATTACTCTAACCTATTCTTGTAACCAAAACTATGAAAATGACTCATCATTATGTTCTACATTGTGTAACATTTTATTAATGAGGATTTAGTTTTAGTTCTGTTAAAAAAAGAGCCAACATTTTACAGAAGAGATGTTTGATCCTGTAAATACTTTCTTCATGCACGGCCCACTGAGTTCCAGCAAGATGTTCAGGACCACAGTAAAATAGTTTTTTTTAAAACTGTAGGCAGACATAATAAAAACAAAAGCCTAATTAAAAGATAGGTAAGCCAGAAACTTTGTTTTGAGGTGATAGTAATTAACATAGAAATACAGTTGAAATCATCTTCCCAGTATAGGCCTAATTTTAGCAGCTCGTAGTCTTAAAACTTCATTAAAATCCCTCTTGCTCATGCCTCATAATATTTTAGAGTTGTGTTTTCCTGTGGAGCTTGGTAAAAAACAATGGAGGAATTTATTTCACAGTCATAATGTTGAATTTAAATAAAATATGGTTTTGAATACACAGTTGTAACCTAGCCAATGAAATGTTTGTTGTCTCAGTCATGAATTTCATGCTTAGGATTTACAGTGATGAGACTGAGAGAGAGTTTCTTGATTGAATGCAAATTAGTCTTGGTCCTTCTTGTGGTCTTCCTGTCTTTCAGCTTATGCCTAAACTGCAGTGAAGGAATTACTTCAGCAGGGTGCTACGGCATACAAACCTGTGCTGGCCTTAGACTAGTGACCTTGAGTACTGGCAGGTGTCTGGCCCTGACACCACATAGGTAAGACCCACCAGAGTAATTGCATCTAGAGCCAGTGGTTCCTATAACCCCACTGTATGCCATATCTGAGACAGGATGAATGTGCATTGCTCTTTCCTTCTCCAACGTGTTTCTGGGCTTCATGTTCTCAGACACCAAATTGAAATGTGTTTGGTTGCTGGCTGAGCTGGCAAACAATATGGAGCTGTGCTGGGGCCTGGAAAGGCCCTCCCACACCTTTTACGTGTAGACAGACTTAATTATTCTATTATTTCATGTTATTGCATCAGTATAATGGAGGAAAAAAATCAGGCTCCAAGTCACTAAATTAGAATGAACAACTTTTTTTATTTGCAAAATCAGCACAATAGTGTTTGAGTAAATATGATATATTCATAATTACTTTCCACAATAACGATAACAGCTACAAAAAGCTAAGAAACTGCTTACGTATAAACCCCAGTTTGACCAAGACTTCTTGGAAAAGAGGACAGTCAGGACTTAGTTCAGCATGTCATTTAATCACATGTGTAACATTTAATGTTAACCTCATGCATAAATTCTTTGTGGTTTTGGGATCTAAACAGGAAAAAAAAACCAATAAATAGCTGAAATATTTTTCTTTGACATTTCTCTTTTCTATTTGGAAATATGTTAAGCAGCCCTTCGTTCTGGAGTAGAACATTTTTGACAGTCTGTCAAACTAAGCAAGCAGAAACAAGAGGTTTCAACTACTTCACGTAGAAGTGACTGCAATGCGTGATTTATTTGAAGGTAACCACTGAGTCACCCTCACAGAGGATTTGACTGTTCACAAAGAAATACTCTGCCTTTCTCTTATTCTGGACATCTGAGGGCTTCTCTAGTGCCACCAGACGATTCCTTTTCATCAGCTTGTTGGGAGATGTGACCCTCCTCCCATGAGCAGAGTTTCCAGCAGAGTCAGGAAAGCAGCTTGATGCCACTGCTGCCTGCTTGGTGGGTCCAGCTAGAGGGATGCCTCAGGAACAAAGAAGGGCAGAAAGGTGCCAGAAGGGAGAGCAGCCGCCAATGCCAGCAAGGCATCTCAAAGCCTCTAAATGGTGGTGAGAAGCACACCCCACAGCAGGTGAGATCTGTGCGCTGTCCCTGAGCCCACACCAGAGCAGGGATGATTATAGCTCTCAGCCTTGTAATTCCATTGCCACACACTTCACTAATGTGCAAATGCAACAAAGGGTGGCCTAATATACTCAGAGAAAATACCAGTGAGGAGATAAAAACAAGTCTGAATTAGCTGCCAGCCCCAGAGAAATTGTTCTCCTGTGTCTACTAGCTGGAAAATATTTAGATGCTTGAAAGGCTGTTACTGGCTTGGGAATAATTAATTAATTTAATTTCATGGTGCTGCCTTCCTGAATTTTTATCAAAATAAATATTGATTTATAAAGTTTTAAATGCCTAAAAATGCCTATTCTTTTTCATATCTTAGACTTATTGTTAGTTTAGTTCTAAGTTTGAATACTATTTAAACACCTTCGTTATAGGCAATAACAAGTAGTGGAGAAATTTTTCATTAAATGTACACACCTATGCCTCTTGCACACTTACTGTGATACTGTTTCCCTTCAGCCTATGACAAGAATCTGAACTTGTAGTTGATCCCTCGAATGTACAGTAGTTCTGCTGGTGTTCTCAAAGACATAAAATTAAATATATATACAAATCCGTCCATATTTAAAATCCTAATTAAAAATGAAATCAGTAGAGCAAAAGAAAGAAGAGAGTGGGGAACAAGAAGAAGCTTTAGTCTAAAACTGAAGATTAAAACTGTTGAATAATTGAGTATCAAACCAAGGAAGAGTACTGTTATAGAAATTTGTATTGACTTTTTTGATTTTTTTTTTTATTTATTTTATATATATTATATATGTAAAATAGATTTTTTAAATTTATTATATTATTATATAATATAATGCATTGCAGAGGTCCCAACCTCATTGGGGTCAACCCCATTCTGACAAGTGATTTTGAGAAATCAGAAGAAGCATTTCTTGTCCCTAGCAGTGAAAGTAGAGGAGACAGATGAGAGGGGAAAGATTATCAACTTTATTTAAAAGCTGAAAAACAGAGGCACAGCCGGTACCTGTAATTTGCCTGGATACCGTCAGGACTTTTTTTAACAGAACACTGATACTGATCTCCAGTCAGTGCATAGCTATTCTCCTTTTGATTTGCTCCTGGTGACCTCAAATTATAAATTTAGCAATGTGTCCTGGCCTGGAGATCTCACTCTGTAAAAGAAACAAAACACCCAGAAAAAGAAGCCCACCTGCAGACTGCAGCAGTAGTAGGTCATAGCCCATGTGGGGGTTCTGTTGATTGCTACCTCTAATCACTGTGGATTTTAACTGGTTATTTGCTGGATAGAAAGCATCAAGTAGAAAAGGGTCTTCAGAGGTGATGTGAGTGGAAAAGGGCATCAAGAGAGTTGTCGATGTCTACCATGTTTGCTTATATATGTAGGACGACTCTTAGAAAGAAGCGTATGGAATGAATCACAAGATTTTGTAGCCCTGACCAGAGTAACAGAACATCTACTACCAGCAAAATCCTGGAGGTGATAAAACATTGATTTGCAGAGCAAAAGAGCAAAGCTTTTTTGAAACTGAGTTATTAGAAATTAAACAATAGATCTTCTGTCTAAGAAATTCACAATAGTTATGTTTGTTTTGCTCACACATAGTACCTCTGGCATTGACTCTGATTAAGAATATGAAGGTAAGTTGCTATCATCATGCATCAGGTTTTTGTCCCGGTGATTTTTTTTCCCCCCTTTTAAGTTCTTAGAAGTTCCATGAGGTTTCCCTTGAATTTTCTCTTTTCCTTGTGAGCACTGCTGTTCTGCATTGTCTGGACTCAAAGGTCTTGAATAGTACCTTACAGTTCTAATTCTTGCAGCTGAAAAGATCATAAAATGAATCACTGAATGTTGTTCAAAGAGCTGAACTCAGAAGTGTACCCTGGTTTTCCAGAAGCATAGCAAGGTATGAAGACAATCTTTATCAAAATAGAACTGATAAAAAACCACCTAATTTTGAAGGAATAGCACCTTCTTACAATTTAATCCTGAGTATTGGTAGTGCTGGGTTGTGGCAATGTTAGGACCAACCCGTTGAACTCAAGCCTGTTTGTATTTTCATGGTTTTGAACAAAAAAAGCAACAGGGTTCTATGACACGGCTGAATTTAGTAAAGTTAGCAGTATTGACTGTGAAAGCCAATGTTAGGTTTCCCATGAACATTTTTCTGTAAGGGTGAATTTAATTATTGGATTTCTGATAGCCATAACTGTGGTACCATTTTGACATGACAGTGCCCCGTCTTTACAATTTAACATTATAATGTAGAGTTTTAAAATGCTCTCATAGCATCAACTGTCAGGAAACTTGTCTACAGAAATGTCTTTGAGAAGAGGCATGGAAATGTGGATGGTGATTGTAAATTATGTTGGTCCAATGCCTACGCTATGAATCTAGTAGACTATAAAGATAGCTTAAAGCTATTTTAACTCCCTCAATCATTTCTGTGCCAAAGAAAAGGACTGCAGATCTGAGAAGAAGCCCGTATAGGCATAGATTGTGATAATATGGGAAAAATTCAAAATCATATGTTAGAGGTTTTCACCAGTGGTAACAAGCTTCAAGTACTTTCAATATCTTAAACAGTTTTATTTTCTGAAATGCTCACTCAGTGTGTTGGCTGCAGTGGTGATTATGAGCAGCCATTGTCTTTGATGACCACTGGTCTTGACAGCTAGCATTAAAAATGTTTGTTTAGATTGACGTAGAGGCATAATATCTACATAAACAACAGATTTTAAAAATGCCTTAAGCATTGAAAAATAAGTCACATTTGCAGGAGCTGCTAAATCTGTTGCTTTTGTTTGTTTGTTTTGGGATTTTTGCTAAACACAACATTTTGTCTTGCTATTTTACCAGACTTCTGGTAAAAATAAAGGTCCAATGGAGGCTTCTGTATTTTATGAATAGCTGGCTCATTTCTATTCCATAGCCTAAAACTGCAGGATTGAAGGATTCCTTGAAACCACTAGGAAAGTAATAGAAAGGGCACAAAAACCCCATCAGGAGGAATGAAGAGCTGTCTACTTCAAGTATTCAATAACTCGGGCACTAAGGAAGACTTGTCCCTTATTGTAGACACATGTTTATCTACATGGCACAGTGCAGTGTTGGCAGTACCAAAGGTAGCCTGGGGAACAGAGGAGAACTGAACTCTGCTGAAAAGATGCTCTAACCTAGGCTACAAAACCCTTCTGAGAAGCACAGTGTATTTTTTAGGTGAAGCATCTACAACCTGTGCTAACACACTCCATGTTAGAACAGCTGTCCTCACTGGGCAATGTCTTGTGCTGTGTTAGGTGCAAAGAAAGTGATTTGCTTGCCAAATGAAGATTAGAGGAGGAAAAAAAGCCAGGTTTTCTAGGCTCTGAGATGATGGTCTGACATCTAGACCATCTTTCATTTTCTTTGCAGAACAAGAGGTAGAGAACATGTGTAAAAGCAGAACGTATCTTTCAGCACATTTGCCATCTCTTGCTTTCATTTCACAGTTCACTCTGGTTTTGATATGCTCTTTGGGGTTTATGTGATGTGTGAATCTTAAGCTGCTGTTCTAGATGAAATTTCGCTTACTCTTGCTGGTCTTACCTAGGCTGCACCATGCCAAAGTATCTAAGAGTTTACCATTGTATCTTGTCTTCCATATCAAAATGACTGTTCTTGAAATGGATGCTTGACATAATCTACTGTTGCTATTGAGCACAGAGGAATAAAAATATGTAGTCTAATGGAACAGCCTTTGAGCATTATAAATTTATCTCATTGGTGCATATCTCAAAATGTATCTCATTGGTACATTCAATCTTGTATATTTTGTTTGTAGCTCAAACCTCTGAAAACCTGGTACAATACACTGTACTTGTTTACAGCAGTTTCTGTGTGATGCTAGCTAATTGGTATTACCTGCAAGGCATGTAACAATTATTTATGGTTTCTGTCTGTTGATTTCAATAAAAACAGGAGTTGTTCATGCTGAGGTTTTACTGTTTAGTTGTCAAAACATAACACAATATTATTAAAAGAGTTAAGGTTAATTATGCATCCTTTTGAACCAAGCATTTACAGCAGTCAAATTTTAGCTTCCAGATACAGTCCAAGAGTGTAATATTAAAGTAATAAATTTTCTTGTAAAACTCTAAAGCTCCATTAGTTTTGACTTTTTAAAAAACTGGCACCAGCCTAAGAAATTACTGAGACCAAAGATGTAAAAAAAAAAAATGCTCTGGACTTTCTTTTTTTTTTCCCCCACTTTTCAAAAAGTGGAATTAAATTTTTAGAAGGAAAATTTATGGATGCATTCTCTTACATAGTATGGATTCAGAAGCATCCCAATATGGAACAAACAGATAGGAACTCTCTTTGCTTTTCTGGCAAAACAATTCAGAGGACATTGCATCCAGCTATAAACATCAGCATACCAGGAAAATGTCCACAAGATATAGAGAATTTATAAGGAAAAAAAAAAAAAAAAGAAAGTAAAGAGGCAATATTTAATGAGACAATATTTTAAAAACAGACTGATAAATTAAAGCAGCAGTTCTTCTTTCCTTCCTTTCTTCTCAGGTTAATGATTGTCGAGGTCAGATACAAAGATTATTTCTGGAGAAAAACTAATTGGTTCTCTGCAAATCACAGATGTAAAGTAGCATTTTGTGGGATGAATGATTAGAAGATCAGGGCATTTGAGAAAAATAAGGCAAGAGCCAAATTGTCCATGTAAAGTTATCCATAAAATAATAATTTTTAGGTCTTTCTTTACTGTGTAAAAGTTTTGGATAATTATCTCCCTATTCTACTCTTTTACCTAAACAATTCTTACACAAGTCTGCTGCCTTGTTTACTAGGTTGTTTATTTGCAGATGGCTGTTCTTTATTCACTGATGTCCAAAGGGCTGAACCTCTTCAGGGCAGCAGCTGTCTTTCATACTGACACTTTTCTGATCTTTTTGTCTCTAATGTTATATTAGCAGCGGCCCACAAGCAACATCGTGTAGCCTGCAAAGAATATAATTACATGCATAGCTATTTATAACTAAAGCAAACGTTTTATTTGGGGTTTTATTTATAATTATGGATATTTCATCTTTTTTCCATATTTTCTTCAGGTTGGGCAGGTCAACCCTTCTACCCTTTGTCTTTCTCATAATAATGAGAAAAACATCTGCTGAACATGATATAGCTTTCATGTTTTCCATTTGCTGCCACACTTATTTCCATGTTTGTGCAGTTTTCATCATTGACTTGTTCTGGAGGGAGAATAAGCCTGCTTTTGCAGTTTAAATACTACAAATTGATGTCATCAGCCTGTTACATCTCCGCTAGATTCTGCATCACTGTCAGTCATTCTTTCACAGTGAATCAGAAAGTGTTGTGAAGTAATCCATCATTCAAGGGATTAGCGGGAATGTTTTGAAGTTCCAGCTAGACTGGGATGGGACATATAATTTTACGCTGAACTCCTCTTTATATTTCTCAAATATTTACTAGACTTGAGGAAACAGAAAATTAGAATATTGAGAAAATGTTGCTGAAAATAGGCTTCCACTCCTTTGCTGTAACCACCTTATGTGACTAAGAGTAGCCCAGACACTTAAGTGTGAAGGATGAAACCCTGTCAGTGGGAGTTTTGTCACTGACTTCAATTGAAAATGTAATTTGCTTGTGGTTGTGTCTCAAAATGTCAGTGTAGGAAATGAGCTTGGCATGTGCTATCTATCTTAGAGGGATTAGAATATCACCCTCTTGCCACAGATTCACCAAAAATATGTAGTATCACAGGTGTCTCTCCTGTGTGTCAATTCATTGATGCAAAACATAAGATATCTGATATATCTACTACCCTATTTATCTAAAAAAGTATCATATTTTAGTTTTGGACTTCTGTTACTGAGTAGTAGTGTGAAAATTTAATTCAGTCAAGTCTCATATTTATTTTTAAACAAGCTTTCAAAATCCCAAATTCTTTATATGCATTAAGTTCAGTATTAAGATTTTTTTTTAATTAATTATTGAAAGAATAGAACCTCTCTTCTTTCCTTTTCTGTTCTGTTCACAACTAATGTCAAGAGTTTCATGTGATGAGGTTTCCTGTATTATGCAAAAAGCTTCGGAGAAGATGGTAAGTCTTTGATTCATAAACTAATTCAAAGCAGGCAGTTCACTGTGTGAAGTTAATCTTGCAAGGAACAGATTAATCCTGATTTTGTGACCCACCTGTGAGTATAATATGACTACTACCTATATTGTACTTGAATTGTAGAAGTATATTCATATTGATTTGTAACAGTCAAAACCATGGTAACATATCAGTGTTCACTCTTTTGTATCAAACAATTACTTTTAGAAATAATCTTTTGAAAAAACTAGCAGGCATTCAGTTGAATGCATCAGAATGTAATATTCTGTAAATGTAAATTTAATGTAAAAAGTAAGTGACCGGTATTTAGAAGCATCATATAAATTTTCTGTGTATTAAAATTATGAAAACGTCCCTCCAGGTTCTGAGTTTTACTACTGATTACAAGAAAACATCACTTGCATTTCTTTAGCATAAATTAGGTATGTTTGAAAGATTACTGTTTCAAGCATACAAATGCCAGCAAGGTGATGTATTCAGTATAAGACTATTTATGCAGGGATTTCAAGCTCATTTGAGGGAGATAAGTAAAGCAGCTGAAGTGGACTCATTTTATGCAAAGTAAAACTATAAAGATGAGGAGTCAGGATTAAATAAAGCAAAAGAGCAAGTGAATAAACTTAATGGGAAATAAACACTGGCCAGAATGATAACTCTACACAAAATAGTTTTTCCACCATTCAGTGTTTTACTTTGGTAAGCATGAAATAATATTGGCAAGTATTATAAAAAATAAATTTTTTTAATGGTATATTTAACAATATAAATTGACAGTTTAATTGACATCATAGTCAACAAGACTCTGATTCAAAATAATTGTTCCTATCAGTAAATTCACTGAATCATGGATGCCATTCTTTCATATATAGAATAGGATCTAAACACTATAGACATCTATAGATGTATAGATGTAGATAGATCCCAGCCAAGAAAACAGTTAATAATTATGTATTCATTTATACCTTCTACAACACTGGGATCTTTAAGTTAGAAACAATTTGTTTTATCTTCTGTAGAACCTGCCACTCATAAAGCAGACACAAAGCTAAATCCACTTTAGGACATAGCCACCACTTATGCACCTGGGCTAAATTCCAAAATAATATTTAAATGTCCCTAATGCCTATATTTCTCATAAAATTTCCTCAAACATTTAAAACTCTTTCCATGTATGCCAAGGGTGTAAGTTTTTCTTTCTATTTGCCTTCTAAGGTGTCCTGGTTTCAGCTGGGTTAGAGTTACTTTTCTTCCTAGTAGCTGGCATAGTGCTGTGTTTTGGATTTAGGATGAGAAGAATGCTGATAACACACTGATGTTTTAGTTGTTGCTAAGTAGTGCTTAGGCTAGTCAAGGACTTTCTTTTTCAGCTTCCCATGCTCTACCAGGTTCACAAGAAGCTGGGAGGGGGCACAGCCAAGATAGTTGATCCAAATTGACCAAAGGGCTATTCCATACCATATGACGTCATGCTCAGTATATAAACCGAGGGGAGTTAGCCGGGGGGCAGCGATCGCTGCTCGGGGACTGGCTGGGTGTCGGTCGGCGGGTGGTGAGCGGTTGCATCACTTGTTTTCTTTTCCCTGGGTTTTGTTTGTCTCTCTCGTTCTCCTTTTCATTGCAATTATTATTATTATTACTATTACTATTACTATTACTATTATTATTATTATTATTTTATTTCAATTATTAAACTGTTCTTATCTCAACCTGTGGGTTTTCTTACTCTTGTCCTTCCGATTCTCTCCCCCATCCTACCGGGGGGAGGAGGGTGAGCAAGCAGCTGCGTGGTGCTCAGCTGCCGACTGGGGCTAAACCATGACATGAGGCCATCTGAAATTCATAAACTCAGGGTCTTGGTGCCTCTAAGGAATTTGGTAGACATGTTCTGAGTATAATTAGGAAAAGGCTTTGAATATTACACAAAAGCAACTTAGTTTTCAGTGAAAATTCATTCAGTGATGCCTAAGGTTTGGCATAATAATCTAGCCATTGAAATGCTTACCTTTACTTAGAAAATGGCTGAATTCAGTTCTAGAACTGTTTCAACCTGAGTCTACAATTCCTGTTTTCCATGGAGTGTTGCAATAGCCACATTATTTGTTGACTGCTAATTCTATGAAATGCAACTCTGTCAAAACTCCATGGAATCAGCAACGCGGACCATTGGGCTGGAAGGCAATTAGCAGCCTGTCTTTCTTGCTTAATCTCTCTCAGTCTGGAGACCCTCTTCTGGGGTGAGAGTGTAAGATCACAATTTTAAGATTAAGTTTGAGGACATTTTTATTCCAGAGAGCTGTTTGATGGTTTCTCAAAATCCTCGGGAAAGTGACTTCATTTCCCAGCTCAGAATTCAAATTCCATTTCTGAATCTGGATGCTTGTCTGATAGACACTTCGATGTGAAGAATTACAGTGCTTACTGCCTTTTTCTGTCTGCCTCTGACCTCTTGTGTAGAATACAGAAAATGGGAACATGGAATATGAATGTTGGTGCCTTATGTGAACCACAGGAAAACCAGATGTTTCCAAATAGTGTAATACTATAAAATGTCTTCTTCAGTGCTAATGTGAGAACAGAAATGAGAATACCCGTTTATAGTGTAACGGACATATTACCTGGGAAATCTCTGGTCTCTGTTTCCAATACTACTTCTGTATTTTACTTAAAACTTTCTTAGAAAAAGATGTGACCTAGGGTCTTATCTCTCAGGCATGGGCTTTTGTTAATAGACTTCAGCCATACCTCCTTGCACTTTCTCTCCTTCTCCAGTAAATCTTGAATTCCTTGCTACACATCAGCCAAATTTCAGCAGCAGTGAACAATTTCCTTTGCAACAAAACAGCTAATAGACTAGTGTCAAGGTACATTGCTAAGAAACAGCAGACAGGTTGAATGCTTCCATAAGGCTGAGTCTCCTTTAGATGTGTAGCCACTAAATTATTACATTTTTAAAAACTGGGATGTTGCCATAGAGTACAGAATCCGCTCCTGTGAATTGTGTTAAGTTGGTTCTGAGAAAACCTACTAAGTAGAGCAGATCTATTCTCTGAATCTTAAATGGGTTTAGGTGCTGAGCTGTGCAGAAGCAGAACTCACAGTTGTCTTTCGATTCAAACTTTATATCCAAAACCTGAGATGCATATGAAATTAAAGCAGTGGGCATTCTGTACTTATTAAAAAACCTTTCATTAAAATGCCATTTAAAGTCCTTTTCTTGATTTTAATTCATAAAGATTAACATTGAGGATTATTAGGTTGGACTGGGATCTTTAAACTGTAAGTTAGTAAAGGTAAGTCATATCAAGCACATCTGAAGACCTTAAAATAAATTATGTGTTAGCAGTCATACTAACCAGAAATCACATTTTCTTTGTATTGATTTTTCAATTTAATTGCAAAAAAAGTATACTAAGAATAATAGGCTAAGAAAAAAATTAAATAGAAAACCCCAAAGTTATTAAGGAATTGATTCAAATAAGAGATACAAAGAAAAAGACTGTGAATGATGCCTGATGGAGAGTTCCCAAATGAAAATATACATCTTGTCATGAAAAAGTGAAATTGTGGGAGCAATAGGACTTCCACTCCACTTGAGCTGATAAGACCTGAGTGACTCTTAATGGAAGTCCACCTTGGAATGTTCTTTGAGGCTTCCAAGAAATCATCCTTATGTCTACAGCTTCAGGATATTAAAAAACTGAAACCCACAGATTCTCTTCAATGGCACAGTCAGGTCTTCTGAAGAGATAGCTAAAAGCTACTTTTTTTGCAGTTGTTGATTTATGGGCAACAAAACCTGAAATTTGTTGCAAATCACTATTTCCATCACTGCCCTTTAAAACATCTTACCATGATTTTCAGTTGTGAATGGGAGATGTGTATGTGTGTACAACCATCTCATACTTTTAAAGACTGTGTTTCTCAATACATGCAATGGATGTATTTAAACATTTGTATTTGCTTTAATTCTACAAGATGTCACTAAAACTCACTCTCACACTGCACAACTGAAGTAGTCATATTAATGTATTAGGAAATACCCATGAAGTTTGCAAGTACTGATGAATTTTGATGTATATGTTAAAAGCTTTATTTTACAGAATGACACAGCCACTAAGAAACATGTGTTTGGAGATTACAGAGAAATTTCATTTTACATTTCCAGAGAGCTACTCATTTCCAGTATTTTTCCTGTGAATCTAACAAAACCTACTCAGCACAGAAAGTGACCTTTAATAAATAGCTTCTAAACCTTTACAAATATCATAACTGAATTTCAAAATCAAGAAATCCAATTTTTCCACATAATAAAGCTTTTGATGGCTGTATCTGAATGCTTTGAAGCCTTTCAAGAAGTTAAAAGTTGGGAGATAAAATTTCTCTTTCCTTATAAGCCATTTTCTTTCTGTGTGACTGCACTGTCTCTTCTTCCTACAATAAATCTGTCTTATTAATGGCTAATAGTACTCCATGAATTTGTCATTAGATGTCAATTCAATGGTGACCAGTTTCTAGCTCAACCATTGCAGGTTTGTCATGATGCTTGAACTCTTTTTATTCCCTCACTTTCAGACACAGAAAACCCTAATTTCCACCCATATTCTCTGTTGACTTGATGTTTTCAGGAAATGTGTTGGTGCATATCTAAAGATCTGTAGGATTTTCTGCATTGGGGGAGATTACAGTGCAAGTTATTTATTCCTTTGCTTAGGATCACAGAGATGTCTTGGCCACTCAAACTAAAAGGGAAGTAAATGGCAAAGTATAGCACTAGCAATCTTCTAAGTCATTTGTTCCCCCCTCCCCATTTCGTTCCACTATTTCTTGCAAAATGAAACACTATCTTATCATAATTTGGAATTAGAATTCTGTAAATAATAAATGAATGAAAGGCTATTACCTTCCTTAGAAATCTCTTGAGTGTAAATGTGTAACACACAAACACAAGCACTTAATTCTCACTTTAAAAAAAAAAAGTGGTCATACTGATCCCTTCTGATCTTAAAGTTCATTAATCAATCTTTAATTTTCAAGTGGAGTACAGTTAGATATACATTGTGGGTATTCCCCTTTTCAGCTGAGACAATGCTCAGTATTTTCCCTTGTAAGACCTTTTCTTTCACATGGGTAATCAGTGAATCAAGAGGACTAAGCTATTTAAGCTAGTGCTACCACATGAGGTAACAAATTCTAATGATGCTTTTTTAAAAGCATTTATGCAGATTTTGTTTACAAATGATAACCTTTGCTAAACTGTAGTAGTAACATAGTAATAATAATTATGTTCTTAATGATAATACCTCCTGTATTTTTTTGGGGTACGGCACTCGAGCTTTGCATATCTGTTGATAAGAAGAGATCTTTAACACATATTAGGAATCAAAATATATATTCATTGTGTAACTGTACCATTAACGAATAGCTCATTATCTTCCCTTGATTAAATGATGTTATGTAGGGCCCTAAGATCTCTTTATAATTGGAAAACTATGTAACAAGAATTCATCTGACCTATCTTACAGATGCACCTTTGGATAAGATGCTTTAGATGCTGTTGATCCAGCCATCTACTGAATGTCCATGGCATAAGATGCAAATCTGTAATGTACTGGATACAGCACAGTTCACATTGTAGAGATCGTCTTCATATTCCTTTTTGAAATAGAAAGACTTTGCCTGGCAGAAACTTGCTAAAGTCAGTTTCATGTCATTTGGCCTAGAAGAGTTCACTGGCTCATACATTGGTATCAGCTGACTTTTAGAGACATGCAGATGCTGAGTTTCCTAAAAGAGCTAATGAAATCTTCCATGACACGTAGAAAATGCCTAGTAATAACAGTGCTCCCTTTTAATCCATTTTTAACCTTCAGCTTTTTCTTAGTTGTGATAGAAATAGCAATGTCACATTCCAAAAAAGCACACAAACTAGCCAGTATTAGATCTACCTCAGCGTAGTTCTGCATTATTACCATTTCTTTAGCACTACTCTGTGATACACACTTCAACGAGGATCATGGTTTGTAAAAATCGGCTGTTCCAAAGGACAGCACTGAAATGTGCTTGGCAAATATCATCACAAGCATTTCTGGTGTACTTAACTTCCTCTTCTGAGTCAGCAAAAATAGCAGCATAATTATTCTGAAGTAAAGGAATTTTTTTTCCCCTTCTAAATCCAAGAAGTAACTTGTATATGACTTTTTAAAGCCTGACTATGTGGTTGGAATAACATTTATAAGAACATCTTCATTTCAGCAACCATCTTGGAAAAGCTACTACTCCGGAAAGATTATCGCTTGATTAAACTTTGCAAATAAATTTGTATGATTCAAATTTAACAATTTAAATTATATAGTTCCCAACTGGTGAACTGATAGAGTTCTTCTGGAATCAGTCGGTTACCAACTGATAAGGGCGTTTTTGCCCTTTCCTAAATATGTTTTCCCCCAGGCACCACCACCTTGGCTGCGGGGGCTCAGCTGTGCCCTGCGGTGGGTTGGTTGGAGCCAGCTGGAACTGGCTGTGTCCAGCACGGGGCAGCCCCGGCCTCTGCTCACAGAGGCTGCCCTGCTAACAAGACCTGGACACCTACAACCAATACAATTCCTTTTCTCAATTTCAAGTTAAAGTCTTTGTAATGAAAATTTTGAGTCCATTACTTCTGGTACTGCTCTCCACAAACAAGGTTGATAAGTTATTCCCTCCCCCAGTCTTGTTTCCTAGACTTAAAAAATTCCACTCACTTTGTTTTCCCCAGAAATCATGTTTTATAAATCACAGTGCTCTCTAGATTCTTCAGTTAATCCATGTTTTTCTCAAAATACAGCACACCACAGTCCACCCGAGGCCTAAACTGAGCAAGCAAACTTTTATGGACTACAGCAAAGGCATTTTTGGCAGCTAGCCCACTGCCCACCCTCCTGCTTACCTCCTGATTACCCCTTCTGGGAAAGCATGACATCAGCTTCAGCCTGGGATACAATACAACTCCCGAAACTGCTCTGAAGAAACCAAAATTGTTTCCTCAGCTTTTATGTGTGCAATTGATTATTCCTATAGAATTAAGATGCTTGGCTGACTCTCATCCTTGGGACACCAGAAAGTGAAGAAAGCATTAGGGCTGACGTGTCTGCTCTCAAAACTTCAGAATTACCTCCGTAGGTCAGCACATTAAGAGGCTGAATACTACTTGATTTCATTGTAACAAGCATAAAACTAAAAATATCTACTGTTTAAAACCTAACATTCTTGGAGACGTTTATATTTTCTGAATTTGAATAAGAGCTATTAAACAATTCAATTTTGGTATTAGTGTGAAGGAAAGGTATTCTGAAGAAAAGCACATATTTAGAAGTAAATGACTCAACAATTTAAGATAATAATGAAATAAATACCTTCAATGTTTTAAATGAAATAATAGTGATAGAAAAACTAACAGCATGTTGAAATAGTTTGTCAAAAACATGTATAACATTACCTAACTCAATAAAGAAATGTACTTGATTAACCCCAAGAAGGAAAACATTGTGATATGTATCCTGTTACTCACTGAAGACATTTGTCTTGTGTTGCCTAGACAGACTGTCACCATGTTCTCATCCATCTTGGTTACTCAAAGGATACAACAGAACTATTGATTTGTATTCATTCTTATACACATCGTGAAGAGATTTCAGCACTGATAGACAGTTCTGTTTTATTCCTGTGCATAATAATTACTAAGGGAGGTAAAATTATTTATCAGGCAACTGCAGTATATTTTACTGTGTCTGTTGTTCACCGTGCATTCAAATAAGAAAATATCAAGTTATGGTATATTGATTCCTTAATGCAATTATTCCATTTTGCACACATTTGTGATTAGTGTTCACAGTACCTCATTTGAAAGCAACATGCATGGAGAAACTTCTAACACTATTATATCTGTCATTCCTAATTTAGCTCAACTGTTTGAGATTTTTTTACACTGTACCTTAAGTTAATAAAACCAATTTATTTGTCTCTGAAGCACAGGTTTAAGCAACTTGGAAAACAGAAGCATCAGGCTGTGCGTTTGACTACTTATTTTAACTTTGTAAATTTAAAAATACCTTTTTGATAGTTAAATAGATCTGTGTTTTTTCCTGTCATGTTCAGTTCAAGTGCATATTCAAACCACACTAAGTGAACAATTTACAAATTCCATCATTAAGCAGCCCACATGGTAAGCCACCATTAAGTCTTTAAAGTTCAGACTCGGTGACCTGGTGTGTGCAGCAGGTACATATTTTCTCAAATGAAAGCATAACGGAAACTAATTCATGCTGATTAACAATACCCTTCATTTCTTGTCTTACAGCAAAGAAGAGTCATGTTCTTGGACATTTTTAGCAGCACTTTAACAACTACACAGCAGTTTCAAAGACAGAGCCTACCTCTTCTGCCTCAAATAGACAAAGAAAGTATTACTTACAATGCTGCTTGAACATAACACAAATTCTTAAAGTTGCCCAATTTTAACTTCATTAACACTTGAAAATACTATATGTTTGATGGGTTGCATTTACATGGAGGGAATAAGAGGTCACAGTTTAGAGTGAGGGAGATAAATACATTTCATAGACTGTATAGCTACATCCCTACCAGTAAATCGAAGCAGCCTAGGCCGTTCTTCGGCACCGAGGGCAGCTGGCATTGAACAGCCTGTGGTAGCACTACTGAACGTGTACCCTCTAGATGCTGATCTCAGGCTAATTAGCCGTTAGGACCAGCCTCCGACCCCTGCAGACTGCTGATCCCTGCCCGGCTGGGAGGGGCCTTGCTGCTCTGCCCCAAACCGTTCGCACAGTCTAACATTGCAAACAAACGCCTGGCAGCGCAGTATGCCAGTAACCTATAGATTTCCAAACGCAATGTTTACCTTGTCATAAAATAGTTATGATACTAACAGGCTTTTTAAGCAGGCAGAGATGATATTCAGGGTATGTAAGCAGTGACTCAGGACATTTATACTGATCAGTCTCTGCCAAGTCAAACAAATGAGAGCGTTTTCACTGCTCTTTCAGATCAATATGTATTTCATTTCTGGAAACTGTTGGCCTACATCTCAGCAGAAGTTATCTGTGAGGCAAGTGTAATCCCAGCAAGGGAGCCCTAAGAATTTTCGGGAATAAATCCTATAGCTATGAATTACTGCTTCATCTGTAGCTGTACTCTGGGGTCCCCAAGGGCACCACCAGCCCTGACTGTCATGGCCTGCCCGCCTCCCCAGGCCTCCCCTCATCCTGCCCACATCAAAGGACTCCATGTCAGCTCCCCCAGGCCATCAGCCCCTGCCTCAGCAATGCTGCAGCAGGGCGGCTCTCCATTTCCCCGCAGCCCTGCCCGGCTGTGGGCCCCGCTGGGCTGGGCCCACACATGGGCCCACATCCCCGCCTGTCCCCATCCCCAGAGAGGTGCCCGATGCCCGGGACTGGGGTGTGCCCTGGTGCCCCTGCTCCTGGCTGGGGCGGTGGGACGGGCCCTGGCTGCCAGGCCCTGCCCTGATGGGGAGCCCCCACTGCTACCAGCATCTGGCCTGGGGAGCCGGCAGCCCCCACTGTGCCTGTACGTATAAGATCTACCATAGAAACTCACTAATCCCATCTTTTTATGGCATTTCAGAACATTCCAAAATATTAGATCCACTTCCAAAATCCTCTTCCCTGTCTTGAAGACACAAGATTTGAAAGTACATGAAAGGAACAGTCCACTTCCCACATGCAGAAAAATCACCTATAATGCCAAAGCGATAAAAACTATTCAGACATCAGGTGAGGCATTACTGAAGAGGGGAAGTTTTCCTTAAAAGGTTTTCCTTAAACCTGAGCAAACAAGGGGGGTGTGTGTGTGTATAAATATATAAACATATATATATATATGTACAGACACTGCATTTATATGCACAGTAAGCTATGCATCTCCTGCAGCATAATTATTGACTTGTAATACTGATGGACTTTTAAAGACAAAGAACATCTGTTAAACAACAATTAAGTGAAGACTAATAAGAATCCAGTATATTCAATATAAGCCGCAGCTGCAACAAGTAAGGACAGTATTGTGTTAGAATTTACGTTTCAAGCTGAGGTTAATAATGAGATTTTTCTGAAGAGAAAAGTGCATAACATATTAAAATGGAACTATCTAGTCTGTTCCTCACAGACTACAGTCCTCTGAGGTTTTCAGTATCCTCAGCATGCATTGATCATCACAGCCAGTAAGAGCTGTGTCCGTTTACTGCTTTGTAAGGGATTCTCAGCAATTTGCCTTTTAGGTGAGAGTGCTTGAATTTTTTGGCTGAGGTTTTCATCAAAACAATGACTCATCATAACACAGAACGAGAAGAAAAAGATTCATTATTAAATGCATGGAATCGATCATTGATGGGTAACACGCTGCAGTACTATTTTCATGCTTAACAATGAAAGTCTAGCCAAAGCACATTTTATAAATGTCTTGCAAAATATAGTATTCAGGCCTATACGAGGCTTCTTTTATGTATACACATGTGTAAGTGCTGTTGCAGTTCTGTGTGTCAAATATATGTAAACGTCAGCAAAGACTTCTTTGCATGTATTATCAGCAGAATCAAAACTATGTCTTCTTAAGTCCTCAAATATACATTTCCTGATTTGCCACATGTGCTTTTAAAACCTTAGTGTTCCCTATAACTGAATACATATATTTCATAGTTACAGGATGCAATGCAGTTACAGATGTCTTTATCTTTCACAAGTACAGTTTTCAGTGGCTCAGCATCACCATACAGGCTTTTCGTGTGACACCACAAGTGTTTCCCAGACATGCTAACATGCTAACATATTAACTGTTTAACAGTGAATATCCCTTATTTGTCCCTGTCTCAGTACACACATACTTGAGACAAGAAACTGAACTACTCCAACTGCTTGGCATTCACATTTGAAATTACAATGTGACTGAGCATGCACTGTCTTGACACTGAAAGGGATTTGCTCTTCTTTTCATCCTGGTCTTCCCTGATGCTTGAAATGAGTTCAAGATATTTCCCCCAAGGGCAGTTTTAACATGATCATTTTTAGACACTCTGTTCTTCCTGTCACACCCACAGCCTAGCCAGCCCTTTCATTCTAACAGAGTCCTTTGCGTTCATTTGCATGTAAGAGAGTATTAAATTACTCTACAATTAAAATATTTCAGAATAGGAGATGAGAGACATAAGTCATATTAAATATAGGAGGCAATTGTAACACATATAGTATGCATGTCCATTTTTTGTTCTTCCAATAAAAACAAACAAAAAAATCCTTCTCTTTTGTTATCTTCTAATTTAATCAATCATGCCACTTTTTTCTATTTTTCTTTTCTAATTTAATTCTCTATCTGAAGAAGTAGCTTTAATCAAACATAGTGCAGCACAGCGTGATCTCATCTTCTCAATATAGCTTTAGATGAATCCTGTTTGTAACATTTCAGATTTGCCTATCAGTTGGTATAAACTGATCAGCTTGAATTAGGAGGATTTGTACCAGCTGTTTCCCTCTATTTTTTGCATACATTACATGGATAAATAGTGTAACTTAGAGACAAAAAGCACAATGTTGATACCAGTCCGTTAAAAGTAAAATGAAAGTTCACTATTCACACTATTAACATAAGCAGTGGATTCCCTGTCATTAGATATCCTAAACCAAAACTGGCTGATTTTCTGAAATTCATGCTGTAGCCATCCACAATTATTGGACTCTGTAAAGGAATAGATGAGTAAAAATATTAAACTTTTTTACCTTGGGAATCAGACTATCTCTTTAAATGATCTGTCTGACCTTCAAAACAGTCTATGAAAACTGGTTCATAAAAACTGCTTGTTGTATGTTTACAACTTTTTTGAAAAAGGAAATGAACAATATTTCAGTTTGCAGTAGCCATTTTACATAGTTTCTCCTTACAAAAAAGAGGGGAGGTAAATAGTGGAAATAACTTAGATCTCTGTAATAGATCCATTTTAAAATACAAATCAGTAAAATCCTACAATACCAGCTCTACTAATTTGTGCCACTGCTCCACAGGTAGACTTCAATTTGCAAAAGGTCAGGATGAAGTAAACCTCTGTATCTGGCAATTAAAAATTATAGATGTGACAAGCTAAAATACAGAAATTGTTTCAGGTCACAACATATTTGGAACAAATGTGATAAATGCAACTGTTCGAATATTTGAAAGCTCCCGAACATTGACCTGAGTGGCACTTGATCAATACCAGTCAAGGAGAGGCCACTATTCTGTTCCCCTCTGGGCCAGACATTTCATTTCCTGCCAAGCCTGCTACTGCTAATCACTGCTGGGTTTGGCCTTATTACAGCTAGCTCAATGAAACACTATAGAGAAAAATAATGACATTACAAGAAGCATTCCTATGTACCTTCAGTGATAAACGTGCTTTATCCATAGATATTTTACTAACTTTTGAATGAATAAATGACTACATAGGATCTCAACAGCACATGCTAATACAGATAAGTAAGAATTAGTAACCATGACAGATTTTGTCATGTGCATCTGTAACAATTCCCCCCTCTTTCATATGCAACATCAATTCAGATTTGACACTTGCCAGTGACCTCGATTGCTACTGCTGAAGATATAGGATTAGCTGTGCTAACATGTAGGGGGAAAAGATTGGCATCTGATGTAAATCGGTCACTGGAAAAGGGTTTTGGAAGAGTAAGTATCTCTTTTGTAAAAGGTAGCACAAACAGAATTGTATTCTCTTTGAGAAATAACACAAAATCATAAGTACAGTTTGAATTTCAGCTTGGGAAAATTCAGTGGAATGTGAAATGTCTTATGAAAACCAAGTTGGGAAAGACCCATGTTCATTCATGTCAGTTGTCCAATGTAATGAGCTGCAATTCATGCTTTCCTGCCTATTACATTTATTTGTTTATGTCTGTGTCATGTCCCTCCTAATCTTCAGGAGTGAAGAGGTTACAAGTAGGAGATTCTAGATATCCCTCACAGATCTCTATAATCACGCCCATATCTCTTTTTCTTATAACTACCTTTGCACTGGGAAGCAAAGGATTGAGATTTTGCTCCCAGTACTTCTCACTGCAGTGGACGTTAATGTGGCTGCGGGAGGAGCAGGGTTCAATGCTTAGATCGTTTGTGGCTTTGGTATGCTGCCAGTCAAAAAGCAATAATGGAAACCCCAACAGCAAAACAACAGTTCTCTGTAGTTTATTGCCCAGTCAAATCTGAAGATAATTTCCTGGCACCAACCATTGGTATTTTCCTGGCGCCAGAACTTTTCCCCTGTCAGAATTCCTACAAATAATGTAGGTATACAAGGTACACCAAAAAAAAGGCTCCAATACTGTTTCATAATGGAAAGCGTTTCTTAGTTAACCAAAACAGAAGTTCACTACACATACGATAAAAATGAGATCTTACTATTAGTTCTGTAATACTGGGCCATCTTGGTACTGGAAGACTAAACAATTTTAATTTCTTTCTGTTCCCTTTAGGATAGAAGTATTATTTGTACAAAGAGTTTGTGATATTATATATGCAAGGTACCGTATAATCACATATAAGAGCATGAGCAATCTTTCTGTTATTTCTCAAAAAATTTGAAAACAAATTACATTNTTAGCTGCAACTGGTACAGGCTAGCTGTAAATTTAGATAATATCTGGACTAGACAAAAGCAGCACATCCTAAATCCTCCAGTTAATAAAGAGATGTGACACAGAACAACCAGTCAGGAGGCTGATCATGCATTGCGCTTCTGCACATAGCTATTTATATGGGGAAAACTGGGGGCTTGGTATTCCAGAAAGATGAGCTGGTGTTGAAAATTAAGGATTCATGAAAAGAAGTGGTCTCAGAAAGAAAAAGGGGTCCAGGAAAGAAGAAGGTGAAGAAGTGCAAGCAGCAGCATAACACAAACTGGCACAACTTTCTGCCTGAGCTTCCCAGACCAGCAGTGATCTGCCTGCTGGGATGGAAAGTGGTGACCTAGTAGTGAACAAAGCAAGTTAGTGAATAGGTGCATGAGATAGCCAAGTAGGGTAAAAGCTCTAATTTTGTTGGTTCTCAAGTGAACCACAGTATCCAGAACCAATATGGGCTGTTGTTTACTGTATTTGTGTAACAATGTTTTAAGGCTTAATCTGCTCCAGAATATAACATTAGAACAATATTATGAAAGGCTGAGGAAAAGAAAGAAAACTAAATAAAAAAAAATCTCTACTTTTACAGTAAAAGGCTTGATATGGGCTTTGAGGTCACTGGAGTAAAGGACACTCTTTATTTTGCCTGGCAAAAATCCAGCTATAAGACTTAAGTGGATATAGGATCAATATCACTGGAATCTCTTAAGTGATCTCTCTCTAAAACGCTAAAGGAATAGTAAAAGAGAATGATAAAAGAGCTGTGAATTTCAAGAGCAGGACCGCAGAATAATTCTTCCTTGAGCTACTAGATCTATTAGCATTGTTTTTTTGTTTCATAGGTTGAAATGTCTATTTGTGGGATGTGTGGAGGAAGAAGAGGAAGGTGTGCTGAAGTTCCCA
>VYZW01009406.1:3158-17209 GCA_013401315.1 Balaeniceps rex | reverse complement strand
TCGGGGCTGCGGGCGGGCGTCGGGCCGGGCCGGGCGGCGGCGCGGCCGCCCTCCCACCCAGCCCGGGCGCTGGAAACGGTCAGCGGGCGCCCGCTCCGCCGAGCGGGGACTCGGCCACGCGTGGACGTGGAGAGGCGCGGAGCGGCACGCGTGGCCCCTGCCGGGGCTGGTCAACGGTAGTTCGTGGGGCGTGCGTGCCCCAGCGCCTCCGCCGAACCCCGCGCCGGGCTCCTGGCTGAGGGAAACCGGCCGCGGCCGCTGGCTGCCTACGCTGGCAGCGACCGCCTGCCGGTGGCCCCGCGGTGGGAAGTGCTCTTCCGCGGCTGCTGGTGGAGATGCATCGCCTCTGCTGCGGCTGGTGAGCCGCTGCGGGAAGGGCTTCCATGGTTCCCGACTTTATTTACACAAAGACAGATGCAGGTCCGTCACTAAACTCATTATGTCTTGTTTCCCTTGCTTAAGTAATAAGGTTTATATGGTAATACTATTAAGCCGTGAATGCAGCACTATTTTAGTTGACTGCGCGATGTCGAGCATTGATTGGATATGGCTTATCGATTTCATGACCCTCTTTCATCCAGGACGTGATGATTTTTCTCTTGGAATTGTACGGTGGTCCAGAATATACTGCTCATAACATTTTGTTGTTCATTGTAATTCACTCTGCTTTCCTTGCTTTAGCTGAACTAGTTCAGCTGGAGATTCTTTAAAAAGTTTATAATTTAGTCTCTCTTTTAATGACTGCTCAATACAGTTATTGAGTGGAGGCCTTGTGGTACAGTACTTCAACTTTTGCAGAAGTGTAGTCCAGTAAGTTCCCCTTATACTTGTTTCTTCTGAGGTATATAATATGCCTTTTAAAAATCCCTGTTAAATTTGGAACTAATGTCACAAAGTAGCGGTAGAGAACGATGCATAAATCAAGACAACCTGATAAGCCCTTAAATGAGACTAAGGCAAAGAAATGTATGGTTAGGCCCTCGAAAGAGTCACAAATTCAAATAAGCTCACATTCAGAGGTAGTGAATCATTTCCAAAGTTCTGTTATGTCTTAAGGAAAATCATAACTAATTAAAACTTGTAATGCTAGCAGTAACTGTCTTTCTCTGTCAGCAGTCTTTATATTGTCTTTTCTTAATATATGGTTTATTGATTGTGCGTGAAGATACTGAGTCCAGCTTTTGTTAGAGTGCTCCTGTTTCATAGCTTGGAAATTCAGTATGAATACTGACACATTTAGTACACTTTTGTCATAGCTACTTTGCTGCTGAAGAGGCAGCCATGCTACTTTTTACAGTTGTTTTTCTAGTAAACATACGATAAACAAAGTCCTTATTTCTTAGAGGGATGTATTCTTTGCACCTTGTAGTTCGATCTTTTCCCAGAGGGGGGAGGTATCTACTGAGAGTGTGCGTGTATACATGGGAAACAAACAAAATGCATGAAGGACAAAATCGAAAGCGTGCGAAGTAAAGTTGAAAAAAGGAGAATAAAATAGGTGTTTCTAGGCGTCAAGTCCATGCAGAAATTGCATTTTGGGCAACTGTGAGATTGAATAAATGATTAGTTTTCTCATTCCTTCTTAGTATAACTAGGACTACATACATTTCAGTGGATTTTTAAAAGATGAAGGTGAGTTGTCTGTAGGGAATGCTAATGTCAGATTCACACCAGATACCTGGCATTATCCTTCAAAACACCATCTGTCAAGCTTTCCAGAGATTCGTTTTAGAGTGCAACGTATGATGACTGTTAAAACACTTTCATCAAGGTAAGGGTATAACTACTTAAGGAAACAAGAATTAATGCACTGGTTACTGCTGGGTATAAATAGAAAGAAAATGTATAGAACTGGCAGAATTTTTTTTTGAGTGCCAGAAGAACATGGGACAGTAGTGCAAGGATCTGTGTAGTACTGTATTTCTAGGATATGTCCGCAATGAAGCAATGCTTCCAGACTCTGGATTTCTGTTCTTTAAAATATAATGTATGATCAGCTACACACAGAACAATAGCAGCCAGGTGTTATTTTTATGGTATACTAAGCTTTTTTGATTGCCAGTAGATTTTGCATAAAATGCCTAAGTGTAGATTTGAAGCTTTTTGCTACAGAGTGGAGAGCCTACAAGCATTCACTCTGACTTGAAAGTGCTGTGATTTTTCATGTCAGTTGCTAGAACCTGAGATTGAGAAGACACATGCTGCTGTGTGAAACTGCAGAAGGGCACACAAGTGATAAGCATTCCACAAATAGTTTCAATTTATGACACTGGATTTACTTGTAAGGATAAGACCCCACATTTTTCCCCGTTAATGTTTGTTTGTTTGTTTGTTTGCTTGATTTTTTTGTTTGTGCATTTTGGTGTACTTATTTTAAAAAAAACCCAAATTACTTATGTTTTTAATACGTAGGTCTGGGTCCTACAGGTTGACCTGTGTCAGATGCATACTTGAATCAGTAGCTATTTACCCCTTACCACTGAGGGATGAATAGACATTATTTACTTTAGTCCTTATCTGGGTTAGAGCCTCCATAGTGCAATGTGTGGTGAAATCCATGGAAAAGGGACACTTCCCGTGGCAGAGAATTTGCATACTTACCAAACAACACCAAGAAAGGAGAGGAAAAAGGTACTAGCGCTTCTTCGATACAAAGTGTGAAGGCATAAACCAAATAATTTCTCTAAAAGTCACAGAGGGAATCTGGGGAGGATTCTGAAAATGAACCGAGTCTCTAAATGCCTAGTCTAGTGCTTTAATCAGAAGATACTTTTATTTCCCCCGGGTTGTAACCTGTTTCATATAGAAGTAGCTCCTATGTGATTATTACGCTATTAGAAATGGAAAAGCCATTTGTAAGTCATCTGTTAGAACTTGTGAAGTGTGAATGGGTGGTGATATTTACCTCCGTCTATATTATCAGAATAAATATGTTCAATGATTTTTGCAAAAGTTTGAATAAACTAATATAATCTTGTCAGCAACGAAAACAGAAGACCTCTTTTAACTGTAATGGGTAGCCAGACTCTAAAGGATAGGCAAATCTCCACCTGCTGGAGAGGGTTTTTCTCCATGAATTGAACTATTTTGTGTACCAGGCTGTTGTAAGAGCTGGAGGAATCACATTGTTTCATGGATAGTTTTAAATGATTTTGTTGTAAACTGGTTACAGGTAGTTTTTCTAGGTAAGATTGTACTGCTTCTAGTAAGGAGATACCCCGATCATTGTGTGAGGTCAGATAATGCTTGGGCAGATGAAAAACATGAAAAATGAAGAGTGTGTTCTTGAGCAGTACCTTTTGTTCCTGACTTGTGCTTATGCCACAGCACACTCTAAAGCTCCAGTGAAAACTGAGAGGCTCTCTCTTCTAGTGCTACTTCCTGCCATGGTAGCTAATGAGCTACTTATGTGTGTTATTTTTGCATGTATGTAAATATTTATTGCTTTGTGTAAGATGTCTATGATTATGAATATAAAACTAAGTGTGTGACTTCAGCTGTGAAGGTGTGGATGGAAAGCTACAACTGGCTGGAACGGTTTGGTAGTTTAAAACTTGTTTTATATTAGTGTTACTTTTAATAAGCTAAAGTGCCAGCTAATTGTCTATATACTTTTGGTGACAAGCAAATTTTATATATGTCTGTGTGTATTTATGTGTGTGGCTTTCGAATATCTTGCGTAGTGTATTATTAAAGCCGGCTACGTGTTTTGTAATGTAAACATAAAGGAAAAAGACCTATTGGAAAGAGCTGGCCAAAGTAAGAGCATCTCTCCCCATGGAAATATCAGCATTACTTGGGTAATGAGGTAGCTAATTTCTGTCTATGTAATGACAGTACAATTGACCTCAGACTTTCAATTGGCATTCTGAAGGCAATGAGAATCAGACCTTTAACTTTAATCTTGAGTTAAGTCTCTAGATTATTCCACCTGTCATAGCATGAATTTGTTAAACCTCCAGTGGTATCAGTTAGACTCATATAGCTCAGAATCATAAAGCTCCTTGTAGGACAGGGCACGATTATTCAAAAGGTATATAATTACTTAGCCTTTACACTTAATGAGCATTAGTACAGTCTTTCATACAAGCCTGCAATAATTGTTCTAGCTAGTCTGAAAACTGTTGATGTAATGCAAATTAATTTTGTCTTATGTTCAGGATTTCAGCTAATATATTGGCTTATGTGGGTTTTGGATTTCTTTGGACTCTTGCAGATTAATTTGCTTTTCATATAGGGAGGCAGATTTAGTTCATAACTGTGTGTTTGTATTGAAAACCTGGGACAATAATAAGGTCGCTATATGAAAATTATTTGTCTCGGCAATATAGAATGTGACAATCGTATCCTTAGCCCGAGTTGTGAAAGGCTGTTGGTCAAGCCTGTGACCTGCTAAAGTCAGGCCTCTGATACTTTTTATTTTTTTATCAAAGTTTCCATTGAAAACTACTTGTGAAAATATATTTGCAAATTAATTAGTTTACTCTGTTTAATCAAGCCTTTGGATTAAAATAAGATTAATGTAAAATGTTAATGGAAATTCATACATTAATATTAATCTGTGAGCAGTCACTCTTCTGCTTATTGTTTCTTTTTTTCCTGATGTTTACATCAGGTGAGAAGAAATCTGTGTTCACAAAATAGTTTGTATTAATCATCGTTTACATTGCTGTCCCAAGAAATGCAGTGTAAATAATTGGAAGATTGACTCGGGAAACACGCTAATGTTTAGAGCATGTATTTTGGATATCCTGCTTTCATTAGAAGCTAGATTTATATGTCTATCATTTGGATCTTTTTCAATAAAAAGGAGTAATATCAATGCAAACTCTAGATGAATACAAGGTACTTATGATTTCTATAAAGCAGCAGTGTTCTAGGCATTATAGACTTGGTTCAAAACTCACTAAAGTTAATGGGAATTTTTCTATCGCCATTAGTGGGCTATCAGGCAGTCCTTGTACAAATATAATATGTTGACTGAAGCAGCTAATATCTCTGTAATCATGAAAATCAGTAGAATATACTGCAGTTTTTAGAACTGAGTGATGAGTTTTGCTTTTTTAATGTTTTTTTTTTAAAAGGTCAGTAGTTTGGGGTTTTTTTGTTCTTATTGTGGTGTGACAACATGGTATGTGTTCATAATCTTAGGAAGTGCTTTTGCCTTGCAGAATGTAATTCAGATGAATCCCAGGCGATAACCGGATTTAGGGAAAACAAAATACTGTAAAATGTCAGAATGAGTATAACAAAGCAACCTTTGTAAGTGTTTATATTGACCATAAGTTGTTAGTCATAAAAGCTGGGCTTCCTTGAGAGGAGGAAAAAAAAAAAGATAGATGTGGTTAAAAAAAAAAAAAGAATCTCTCCCTTTCAAGCATCTGAAGCAGCTTAGGACCATTTGATCTGTGATCTTAGAAAACATGTACTTTGAAACACAGTAAATTCTCTTGCAAAGAGGGAACAATATAAATGCAATAACTGAAGGTTAGATTCTGATACCCTTGTGTTAAAAAAAAAAAAAAGTGCTTCACTCTCTAACTGGTGCTATTTGAATCGGTGGAGCTGCTTAAGGCACAATTCAAGTGCGAATAGCAGAATTTAGTACCAACTGTTTCAGGGAAGGTCAAAGGCATTTGCTGAAGCTTATCTGGATGGCCATAGCCTCATCAACAGAGTGCACTGGTTTTTAGCAACATGAATGTTTTCCTTGGAAGGAGAAGAGTGGTTTTTATTTCTCCTGGGAATTCTTTTAGTAAATTTCTTTCATACTTAGTCTCCTTGGTGTATACATTCAGGGAACACTTGCTGTAATCGTCCATCTCTCTTATGCCTCAAAGTAGATTTTTCCAAATTCTTGAGTTTAAAAATTTGATAATATTTGCAGTCAGTACCAAGAGAAGGCAGAATAGCTGGATAGCTGAGTAGAAAATCCCAGTCAACTGTTAACTTCCCAAGCACGGAACACCTGTGTAATGTGTAGAATCGAGTGGCCATTCCTAACCAGGAGGTGGCATGATTGGGCTCTGCATGCCAAAATACAGCTTCATATCCTAGCACCTTGTGGGAAAGGGCTAGTCTGGCCCAACAGATATATCAGATTCTTGTGCATTGGATGCATGCTTTTCTCCTTTAAGCGATATGCAGACGATATATACTGACAGATTTGCTATAGCATGCTGGGCTATTTAATAGTCTATAAAATCTGATATTGTTAATAGTGACCAGTGCATAAGACTCCTAAGAAAGGCTGAACATCTATCAAGCCCACCAAAGGAATGCCGTAAGAGTAAAATGGTTCTTCCATCACATCTGAGAACACAGGTTTCAAGCTCAGAGTATGAGATGTGTTGGGTCTTATTTTAGAATGCATAATTGTAGCTGCTGTTTGGTAGTTCCTCTCCAAGCTTTATTAAAATAGGAATATATTACACCTTTCTGTGCCTTGCAGCTGTACCGTAGGCTAAATGTGTTGCATAGATGAAACAGTGTTTTCTTGACCTGCAGGGTCACTGCAGTTACCCAGCACTTCAGTTTGGGGTGAGCGTGCCTTTTCAAAAACAAGCAGTTTTTAACTGTTTCAATTTAAATCTCTTTTTACCAACAGACTGCTCTATTTGAAGGAAAGTTCAGTGTCCTCACGGCTGACCTCAGAATATAGGTTTTTCTTTTAAAAACTTTGGAGAATAAATAAATAAAAAGTGTTGTCCTCAAGAATTTGAGGTGTTAATAAAGCATGCATGATAGGAAAAAAAAAATGCTGGTTTGCAGGCTGGTCCTGCCTAAGCAATGTGAAGGTACGCATTCATCCTTTATTCACCTTGCATTTTTCAGTCCTTGGATGGGTATTGTAGCACAGGGTTAGGAGTATCAGCACACCATATCAGAATAAGTGAGGAAGCAGGCAGATTTTAAAATGAAGTGTGTAAAGTAGGGAACTTTAATGATGCTAGAGTATAGTCTTTGGCTGTATAAACAGATAAGGACTAAGCAGTCTGACCAGAGAAATGGAAAACCTTGACACTCAGGTAAAGTTCTGAGGTGCATTGTACATGGAGTTTTGACTTGTTTCTTCCTTGTACTATATACATTCAATGAATACCTTCTAAAACTTCCATCTGTAAGATGTAGACTAATGGTGAATTTCATTCTAATCTTTGAGATCTCTAAGTGAAAAGAGCTTTATAAGAAATGTGTATTATACTTATTACTTTTAGTATGAAATTATTCTTTTTAAATTTGCGGGCAAAAATAATCCTGGTTATTACAGTCCTCTGTAAATCCTGTCATATTTTAATTAGAATCCTGCTGGAAATGAGTACAGCTATTTCCTTATCCTGAAAAGGACTGGAACTAATAAAAACTATGAAAAAAAAAATTATCTAAGACTTTCAGCAGATTAAAAACCTCCAACCTCCCCACAAAAGACTCCTGGAATAATTTATGCCTGTTCCTGATTTTGCGAGTTCTGCTGTTAAAATGGAATTTTTTAGTTTGAATACTGAAAAATTTATCAAGTGAAACTCATAATAATGCTAGTGTGGTAATAATGAACATCATCCAGATTTAAATAAGATGATACAAAGTTTTGGTGGTAATATACGGCTGCATGTGATATAACCAAAGACCTCTTTAAAACTTCAAATGCTCTGTTTGTTCTTCTTGGGCTAACATGATCCAAAACCTAGAAGACACAGGGCAGGTCACTGCTGCCTTTGAATTCCTCTGCACCTGCTGAAGTGTTCATCAGATACTCTAGCATCCATTTCTTGTTGTAAAGGTTACACCAAAAGATGTAAACCTCAAAAGCTTTTGATTTATAAAATACTTTGAATTCTGGGCATTGATGTAGCTATTGAAAAAAGTACTACTTCATGCTAGTCTGTAAAAGATTTATTAAAATCTGCATTCCTCCTTTTAGGTCTGCTTTAGATCTGGAAAGAAAAGAATTCTACTACTTTTATAGTAGAAACGGTTTAGATTTGCTAACTGGTGAAGGCAGGTATGTCTTCAGCAAAAACAAAAGTAGAGATCGAAGCCCCTGGCTCATAACCAGTCAATTTCCAAAGAGCAGCACTGCGAATTAGAGGAAAAATAATTTTCCTAGGAGGTGCGAGCACTGGAGAAAGAAAACAAACCCCCTCTTGGCATATTCCCCTAGTTTGAATCCTTAGGATTCAAATGTATGTTTCAAAGCTCTCTTTCAAATGCTTGAAGTTAAAGAACTTGCCATGAAATCAGGGACTCTGTGTGTATGTTTCAAAAATGGCTTTTTGGTGTTGAAAGAAATTTAGAGTTACCCCTCATGGTGTAAATTTTTATACTCCATATTTCTGATAATGTAGGCTCATGTTGCTGATTTTTTCTGAATATTTCTATGCACATTTGTTTCTCGTATTTTGTCTTTTTTGAGATTGCGGTAACAACTTCTTGGTGTCGTCTGGGGGTTGTGCCACATATCCTCTGGGGTCAGAGCGTGAGCTCTAGCTGGGGAAAGAGTCAGACTTTATTTTTCCTAAATACTTAGGACTGTGCTGATTTGCTGCAGCTTTGAAGCTGGCTCCCTGACTTTCCAATTTGCAACTTAAAATGATTTTTCCCCAGTGCTGCTGAAATGAGCAGCACCAAACTCTGAAGTGACTTAGAGGCTTTTCTGTTGGTGTTTGAAGGGTAAATTAAGGAATGATAAAGTCAAGGAGAATTCCAAGAGACCTTTCTCCTTCCCTGTCTTCAGATGGCTGTTCAACAGGAAAATGGAGAGTTAATTTTGGTAAATGATGCTTATTATCCTGGTGTATCCATAGGACTGTAGAGCTATCAATAGATTTAGCTTTCCCACAGGTACATGTTTGCAATTATTTCACTAATATTTGTGTGCAAACTAGTGGGCTTTACTTTAGCCCATTTTAAAATTTGAAAGAACTTCCTCCTCATACTTGCAGATCAAGGTAAATATATGAATTATATATCTGTTTATTGTTATGCTCAAAAGCCATTGGTGGGGAATCCGCAATGCTCAATTCTTATATTATGTGGACCCTTTTTCCTGACCCTACACACTCCTATTTAGCAAGAAGGTTGTTCTGTCTCTGTAAATACACTATTGCAGAATGTCCTGTAATTTATTTTAATTCTGTTTTGTTTATTAGGGGTCCTCCAGATGCTGCGTTGCTGCCATTACTGGGGTGGTTGTTTTGTTCTTTGCTTGCTGCAAATGGTTTAGTGTAAACACCAACAGATCAGGTTGTGCAAAATCCTGTAAGAAACGTTCTAGTGATCAGTCAAAAAGCAAAGGGATCATAGGTCAGCAGGGAACATGGGAAAACAGGTGCTCATGTTACCTATTTTGTTACTCTTCTTTTTCCAGAAGACTAAACTGTGAGGTAACCTGGATATACAATAGTTTATGTTGAGTTCTGTGTGACAAAAAGGTGTTCATACAGTACCAGCTTGTTAGAATACACACAGCATCTGTTCCAGCATGAAAATACTCTTGCTGCCCCAAAGTGTATGAATAATCTGAAATGATGTGTCGAGTGCAAGGCAGAAGAGAAGACGTAAGTTTTTTCCACTGGTACAAAGATTGAGATAATGCTTTTTTTCATAAGGAATGTTTGTACTGTCAACTATCCAAGTGCTTCTTGTGGTGGAAGTGGAAGGAGGCGTCTTCACCAGAAAGCGGAAATGGACCAGCTTGGTTTAGACACAAAGCATAAGCTTGATGTGATTCTGCATCCATCCAAACACTTAAGAAGCTGTCGTGGTTTAACGCTAGCCAGCAGCTAAGCATCATACAGCTGCTCGCTCACTCCCCCTGCCCCAGTGGGATGGGGGAGAGAATTGGAAGAGTAGAAGTGAGAAAACTCGTGGATTGAGATAAGAACAGTTTAATACTTGAAATAAAATAAAGTAAAATAGTAGTAGTAGTAATAATAATAATAATATACAAAGCGAGTGATGCATGATGCAATTGCTCACCACCCGCTGACCGATGCCCAGCCTGTCCCCAAGCAGCAATCGCTGCCCCCTGGCCAACTCCCCTCAGTTCATATACTGAGCATGATGTCATATGGTATGGAATAGCCCTTTGGCCAGTTTGGGTCAGCTGTCTTGACTGTGCCCCCTTCCAGCTTCTCGTTGTCAGGGCATGGGAAGCTGAAAAGTCCTTGACTAGGGTAAGCACTACTTAGCAACAACTAAAACATCAGTGTGTTACCAACATTATTCTCATCCTAAATCCAAAGCACAGCACTATGCCAGCTACTATGAAGAAAATTAACTACATCCCAGCTGAAACCAGGACAGAAGTTCTGAGTTGGAAATAGAAAATAATTAGAAGCTAATACCAATTTTTGGCTGCAACTTTCTGGCTCTTGACAGTTCACCTCTGTCCCTTCTTGCAGCCTTTAAAGGTTTTTTATAAATAATGAAAAAGTAGGATGGAGAGAGGGAAGAATGGGGAAAAAGGAACAGAAAATGCAGGAAAGGTGGAAAAAGGAGTGAAAAATAATGGAAGATTGTAAAGGAAGTTGTGAAGTGGCTAGCAGTACAGAAAAGGATATGGAGAAGAAAATTAGAACAATAAAGTGAAGAATTAAATTCTGATTTAACAGGTGTAAAATGTGCAGTTACTTTAGCTCTAAGAAACTGATGAAAGCTGGAAATAGTGAACCTTTAATAAGGACTTCTGGAAGCTTTTAATTAAGTTTTAATCAATTAAAATGGATAGATAAAAGTAGCTGCTAATAAGCATTTGAAAATGCTGGTGGTTAGTTAAGAAAAATTAAAATGAGGTTCAAGTCTTTCTGAAAAGCTTCTGTGAACAATTACATAATTCTGATACTGTTGTATTTCATGTGTTCAGAGACACACTATAGGTGTCTGCCATACATATATATGTATTAAATTATGCAGTAATTAAACACAACAATCTGTTTGCAGAGATGCTCCCAATTTTATACTGAACAGCAGCTGAGATCTTCCTTGTAGTGACATTTACGGTCATTTTGGAATACTATGGTTAGCCAGTGTGAGAGACTGAAAGAGTTAATGTATGTTGATGTCTCAAACATTGTGGTGAGACAAGTTAAGGTCTACATAGCAACACTAAGCCACAGGTGAGAAGTCGATTGGTGTGTTGGAGGATGCACAGTTCCACCTTCTGATGTGCCTTACAACTTACCATATATGGCCAGAGATCATACAGAGTTCATGTGAGGAAGGGACTCATGACCACCCCCCACAATGGTGCCTGTGCAAATCGAGAACATTCTGGAACAAAAATCATAGAATCATTAAGGTTGGAAAAGACCTCTAAGATCATCTAGTCCAACCGTCAACCCAACACCACCATGCCTACTATACCATGTCCCAAAGTGTCACATCTACCCATTTTTTGAATACCTCCAGGGATGGTGACTCCACCACCTCTCTGGGCAGCCTGTTCCAATGCCTGACCACTCTTTCAGTAAAGAAAATTTTCCTAATATCCAATCTAAACCTCCTCTGATGCAACTTGAGGCCATTGCCTCTTGTCCTATCGCTTGTTACTTGACCAACACCCACCTCGCTACAACCTCCTTTCAGGTAGTTGTAGAGAGTGATAAGGTCTCCCCTCAGCCTCCTCTTCTCCAGGCTAAACAGTCCCAGTTCCCTCAGCTGCTCCTGATAAGACTTGTTCTCCAGACCCTTCACCGGCTTCGTTGCCCTTCTTTGGACATGCTCCAGCAACTCACTGTCTTTCTTGTAGTGAGAGGCCCAAAACTGAACACAGTACTCGAGGTGCGGCCTCACCAGTGCCGAGTACAGGGGAAGGATGACTTCCCTGGTCCTGCTGGTCACACTATTCCTGATACAAGCCAGGATGCTGTTGGCCTTCTTGGCCACCTGGGCACATGAACCATGTAAGCCCTCAAGGGGGCAGGATTGGCATGATCGAGAGGTGGTGACTGATCCATAAAAGACACAACTCCAAGGAGCCGGGTGCGTGCCCACCACCAGAGGATTGCCACACCTACCATTGTCATCGTGGGATCCATGGGTGGTGATAACTCCGCCCCCCCCCCGCCCCTTCCTCTTTTTCCTTTCTCCTTATAAGTATTTCAATTTGAACCCACGTTGCCTACCATTACGCTTTCCAAGTTCAGGTTGTTTCTGCTGTTAAGCTTGCCAAGTTCAGGCTGTTTCTGCCATCAATAAAGTGTTTAATCAATCATTTGGTGTCATTTCACGTTCATTTAGCCCAAGGGAATCACAAAACCTTTGCGACCCTGGGTTGCGACAGCCAGTTAATAGTTTATTTATGATTTTTATTTTAAAAGGTAGTACTGTAGCATTGAACAGATTGAAGTTTTAGATATGGAATTTGTCTGCTTCTTTCTTTACATAATAGAGCCTTCAGACTTTGGATTGGAGTGTACTAGTGTTAGGAGCTATGAACTTGGACTTAAATACTTATCTGTTTATATCCGTGATATTCTTGTTACAGATGAGAAGGATTGTCCAGATTCTGCCATTTCAGTGCTGCTCTTCCAGCTTGTTCCTTTGCATTGCTTTCCCCTGGTAACTGATGCCTCCCCCAGCCTTCCTCTAAGCAGCTAATATAAGTATTGAACCTCCCACCCTTGGCCACTTTCATTCTGTTTTATACGCTTGTCCTGTCCTCAGAAGCTCCATGAAGAGGAGGAGGTGTTTCATTTTTTTCCATGGAAACTTGAGCTGGGATTAAAGCTGGCAGGTTTATTGGAGAAGGATGTCAGAAACATTGAGCAGAAGGTGTTATGGTGAGGAGAAAGGCAGGTGACTGGATAGCGTATCTTTAGGAGAGGGGAGGATTGGCTGGTGGGGGGAACACAGAGCACAGCACATGGAAGGTGTTGGAATGGAGATTAAATGGAATACATATTTTCCCCCTTTAAAGGGCATAATGCTTATCTAAGTGATATACTTCACTTACTATATTGTCATCCATACAAGAAGATAAATAGTTATTTGGGTTATATATATTTTTTTTTTTCCCCTACCTAAAAGAAGTGATGTATTTAGTACAACAGCAGTAGAGCAGTGCACTATCTTATGGAAAAATTTGCTCTTCCATCATTTGATTATTCATGTTTGTAGGCCATAACCCTGTGTTCATACCCCAGTGCATGGATAATTCAGTGTAACGCTGCTAATGCTCCTTTGCAAAGAAGATGGTATTCTCATGGTGATGCGTACTTCAAGGCTGACTGTTCCAGAAATGGTGACTCCTATATGTCTTACATCCATAGAGATAAACTTACTCAGGCACTGGAATTTCCAAGCATTCTGATATATCCCCCAAATTAAATGTAATTCATCTTCTGCCAGAAGTGTGGTTTAAAGTACATGAGTACTACCATGCCTAGAATTAATAATTTCTCAGGCCAAGGATGAGATGATGGTGAACACTTTATCCAGCCTTATGGAGTTTCACAGAAGAAAAGTTAGATATGCTGAGGTTATATTGAGAAAGTGTTTAGTTGTGGAGTCTGCAGCTGAGTGGAGAGCAGCAGCCTTCATAGTGATGTGAACACCGATTCACAAGCAGCAAACTGTCCTGCGTGTTTAAAACTAACTTCTGTACTATCCATAAACTGAAACGAAAAATTTTGAGATCACAAAACCAGCTTCAAACTGAAAATATTAAAAAGATTGTATAAAGCTGTGGCTTAAAAAAGGGGATTGGCAGTTCTGAGGTAAGATTGCTTTGCTATACTATCAGTTTTTGCATCTTACTGACTTGCATGGTAAAAGAAAACAATGAGAATGACTCTAATTGGGTCATTTAAGTTTCAGTGAAGGTTAATTTTCTCATCTTATGTAAAAAATATGTCATTAAAAAGATATGCACATTTCATAAAACACTGGAAGGTTCTGTTACAATTTATTTACTGTAAGGTTTTCCTGGCTAGCTTTACCACTTGCAGTAGTACTCAATAAAGGGTAATTCAGGTTCATTTACTGGTTTAAAACAAAGTAGTAGAGTGAAAATTAGGAAAAGATACAATGCAACAAGATTCCCCCCCCCC
>VYZW01009405.1:0-20532 GCA_013401315.1 Balaeniceps rex | reverse complement strand
CAGAGCCTTTGCTGAGACTAACAGGAATGTACAGAAGTGCTCCAGCCAGCGAGAAAGGCTTCCTACTGAGTCTTGAGTCATCCCCAGAAACCAGATGCAGGGAATACTAGGCTTTTTGAGTTCTGGTGTTCAAAGAGCAACTTTTTTTCTAAGCATAAGTACAGATATTGTGAAATGTTACTCTAAAGTGAATATNCATGACACTTGTATGCATGTTACTGCAATTTGCAATATTCAGATGAGAATATTTGAAAGGGTGTTAATGTCTTCCAGGTGCATCCTTGTGCTAATCATTTTCTATTAGTTAGATTGTTTTCACAGTCATTTCTCCTTTTCAGGCAACATTTGTCAGCTGGGTCAGGGTGAGAAAACCTGGTTCACAAGTTTACAGAGACCGGAGCTTGTGATGCTTTCTGTGTCTGGAGCCAACAGTGATAGGAGTGAGAAAGCGCCCAGCTCTTCTTTGGCATGGTAGCTAAAGCTTGATCTTTCAAGAGGCTGAGCAGTCTGGCGTGGGACCAGCAAAGCAGTTCTGTGTTAGACCTTAATGAGACTACTCACGTTCTTCAAGTTAAGCCTGTGGACTGTGCATTGATGCTTCTCAGGGTCGGTAGGAGCCGAGGGTTTGTGTATGGGTATGTCTTTGGTAACGTAAGCTTTCAAAGCTGTTCCCAGCTGCTTAGTCCTGCCTCCCTTTTATACTCTGAGCTGGGTTGGCAAAAGCATTTGTGTAACCATGCGGCCATTCTAGACAAGGGGAATTATTCATATGAAAGACAATCAGGCAAGAGCAAAAGCTAGTTTTCAGCTAGCTTATTTCCCTGATTTCCTTCACAAAGAGACTGCACAGATACTTCAGGTGGCACAAAGGTTAGCAGAAGCAGGAGAGGGAAGTGGGGATGAGAGCAGACAGGCGCTGTGCAAGTAAAGGTACATGATAGTACTGTTGGATTGCACCACATTGTGTGTTTTGCACCTGGGAGTATGCAATAGTGTAAGTACCATGAATGATATGAAACCCTCTGGCCTTTTCTGATCTTTATCCGTAACATCTGTAATATTTCTAAAATAAATATTTCTTGTTTCTTTTAGAATCTCTAAAGAAAGTGAGGCTTTGATCTTCTTCACTGATAAGCAGTAAACTATGTCTGTTCAAAACACCAGCGTGTTTGAAGCAGATATAGAGAGAAATCAGCATAAGCAGTGATGCTAAATACAATGGATTATGTGAAAGAATGCTAACAAACTTTATGAGAGATTTTTTTTTTTTACCAGTAAAAACTGGAGGGAAAACTGCTACTAATAATAATTTATTCAACATGTAGTAAGGGGAGAAACTGAGATTTATAAAATACACAGTCATAGCAGTGATAAATTGATTTACTGATTACAATATTGACCTGACAATGAACAAAGGGACAAATAGTTGGAAAAAATGTGCATCATATGTTGTTAACAGTTTGTTATATTAAGCGTCAGTAATGGATTTATCATTTCAGGGATTAAGCTATTATGAAGGCACAAAACTTGACCTCTGGGAACCACTAACTAAATAGCAAGCTGGAGCGCTGAACCAGCAGTTACTCCCACAGCACATGAGATCTCATCTCCTGGCAAAATTCTGTCCGACAGACCTCAAACTTCCCTCACGGATGCTATTTGCAGCATGCCCTGATGGCCTACAAGCCTGAGTGACTTTGGTGGCTCTAAAACCTAAAGAATACTCTCTGCCGTCACCCCCTATATTTTAAAGCCAGATAGAATTTGAACATTTTATACTGTAGCTAACTTGGTGAGGGGGGCGCAAACCAGCTGCACGTTTCCTGATCAAGGCTTTGGAAGAGCTGATTTCATTCATATCTCAAGCTTTTGCAAGATCTGTGTTTGCTTTGTGATGAAGAGGAGTTTAGTGTGTTAGGAATGATAATGATTCTTTGCCATTTTACAGCTTTGATCCTAAAAATACTCATTTTGACTTGGTGAGCCAGATTCTTTGTCTCCTTTCTTTGTCCTAAATCTCTAACTTAACATTACCGCTGACTGTGTGACTCCTCTCTGGCATGTATTTTAAGGGATGTTTCAGGGACATGTCAGGGTGCGATCATGTCAAGTCTGGGAAGCTGTGTGCTGATGTCCTCCTCAGCTGGAAGATGATCTTCAAGTATTGCTGCTAGTTGATAGAGTTCATCAAATTAAATTTCTCACAGGATAAATCTTTACAGATCAAGGTTTAAGTCCGTTAGTGCATAGATATACCAAAGTTGTATCCTCTGGAGATTAAGAGTGTGTAAGACGCAGTGGATCAAATTTGAAAATCCAAGAGAAGGCTGTCAGAGTTGATAATCAGATAAATTGCTAATGCATGCAATAAATATATGAAAATAGAAGAGATTAAGTTACTATACAAACGATGGTCATTCAGCCAAAAGTGATACCACCACAAGTAAATTTTAGATGCTATAAGAAGAGCTTTGTGTACTGCATATACGCTAGCTCCCTGCATTGCTGTTATGTATGCAGCATCACTGCTTTGGCACTGATAACAGTGTGTAGCTATTGCTGAATTGCTTCATAAAGCGTCAAAAGATTACAAACAGCTGAGCATTAAATCATACCTATGGGAACTGTAATATGACATGACAACTTTCAATAATGGAAGGTATTTGAAAGTTTCATAATTATGAGTGAAAGCTAAAAATATGCTCACAAAGGCACACTGAAGGACTTAATAGGAATAGTGTTGAGACAGTAATGTCTCAAAGTTATATATACGTCGCTGAAATTGTGAAAATATCACTGAAAATTTTAGAGGCAGGCAATAACTGTTCCAGCAAAATATGTCTGTAACTATTTTGTGGTAAAATTGACCCAACTGGGGAAAAATAATGCTCCTAAGGAGCAGTTACAGAATATAACATCAATGGGTAGACTAAAGTCCCATTAATATGAGTGGATCATGACTCCTGTGAGAACCGTTACAGCAGCAAGCATTTTGCTAATGAATATATGTTCGGAGTAATACGTATTGGCTGCCACAAACTTGTAGAACTGCTGTAGTCTTTTATCCCAGTGATTTTGTGGGTTACACATGTGTTAACAGAAACATCCTTTTCTTAGACCTCGTTAGATTGCAGCAGAGAAGGAGAGAACCAGTTTGGCAGCGAGTGGTTTGCTGCATCCCTCCACTAGGTCCAGGCACTAGGTCCTCCGCTTAAGAGGAGAGGTGATCCTGGGTGTAGTGTGTTAGAAACTGGATGTTGAAGAAAGCAAACCAAAACCAGTATCTTAATTTCAAGTTTCATTAGACTGATGGAAGGAAAGAAAAAAACCCTAATGGCTGCCGAATAGAAAAGGAAAACAGAAACTTGGCAGTGAATATCATATTACCCAGCTGCCAAGAAAGAATGACAATGGGCATAAAAATATAGTTAAAATCTATAAAACTTGTAATTGAGCAGTCCTTTTTTCCATATATGTATATCTTGGTAATTGTCTATTCTGTACAGCACATCTTCTTGTTTTTCCTACTTTTTCATACAGCAATAAGTTCTAGCATATGGATTTCCTTTCTCCCATCCATATATGTGGTGTTAGGTATATTTAGAGCCAAATGGTGGCCTCTGTTATTCCAGCTCATTAGACTCTATAGCAGTAAGTTACACTCCCAAACCTGGGAAAGCAATGGGCCTGTGTTGTATATGCCCAGAGCCATCCAGCATAGTGAGGCTGACGCTGAAATGATGACAGCAAGATGGAGCATGCAAACAGAGGCAAGGTACGGGTTTGTGGAGAGGGTGAGATGCAGCTGTCCTGGAGGCATAGGTCACAGCCTGTCCTGCCGACAGACAAAAGCAGGAGAGGGAGTGAATGCTGGCAGAGGGCTGGAGGAACCCCATTTTGTTCGCACGATGCTGTGGCTCTAAAACCTATCCCTGTGCCAAGCGCATAGCTGAGCAGACACAGACTGAGCAGATGGAGCAGGTTGCTGTGCCCACTGGAGTGCAGAGCTCAGGGAAAGCGGTGTCAGCCTCCTGCAGCAATTGCCTGTTCGCCATACATGAATGTTGAGCTGAGCGCAGATCACTCACATTACCTCATGGGACAACGCAGGAGTGGAAGTAGGCGAAGGTGTGGGATAGTGTCAGACTCTGTAGATGTGTGTGAATGTGGCAGAAAGGCTGTTTCGCAGGCAGCGGGCTGGGAAAGCCCCACGTGCTTGTCTGCGTGCGGCAGTGCAGCTGCCAGTTTGCAAAGGCAGCGTGGCACATCTGTGTGAGAAAGGGGTGGGAGTGCCGGGGCTTCATCTTGATATAGGCTGCTAAATGCCTCTGTAATACAAAGGATAATATCACTGAATTTACTGGTCAATTAACGTTAACATCTTTAACATTTCACTGGAAGTGCTGTGGTCAAAGGCTTTGAGATGGCAGCACTATGCTTAAAATTACACGTGAGTTCACGCACTTCACTGATGTGGGACCGGAATGTTTGGAATTACGATAGATCAAGTCCTTGTTTCCATTCTCTTATTTGTCTCTCTGTCTGCGATTATCTTAGTTGTCAGCCTTTCTGCTCTAGAGCATAAGTTTTGATTCAGCCCAGATCAGTAGAAAACAAAGTATTATTACTTTCATAGGCAGTTTGGCAATTCATGCAAAATTAGCTTCTGCAGATACTACATAAAAACTTGCTGTTCCTTGTTTGTTGTTACTAAACATTTAGTTGGAAAGCAAAAAAAGAAATCAAACAAAAAAAACAACACACACACCTCAGCCTAATCCCTACATTTCGTAAGAAGATTTGGGGTAGACTTTCCATATTCATATCCATACCTAACATTTTTGTTAAGTGGGAGGAATTTTTTTTATTTCTTAATCAGGCACAAGAAAGGTTATCCGCTGATTAGAAGATACTTCAAACAACCTTTATGTGACTAGGCAAAATGAGGCACAGGTATTTTGCATAATGGGCTGTTAACACCCCGCTCTGAATGCAGCCTTCACTCTGCACAGCAGATCTAGCTTGAGTTTTAGTGTCAGGCATAGCAAAAAGTGTAGAACAAGTCTTCGTTTTGGAAAAGGTTGGCTCAAACCCCCATAAGCTTTGTGGGGCGGTTCAGAGCAGTGCTTGGTGTGATTTACAAAAGCCATGACATCAGACTCCAGGAGTTTGCTTGTATAAAATTTGGGTCCAAATCTTCCATCCTTTTGGTATTTTTCTTTTCATTAGCAATCTTGAGAGAGAAAAAACACACCAGGAAGATGATAGTGCTCGTCTTCCCTAACCATCTGGGGGGTGGTTCCTTATGGTACAAGGGTGGGACAGGCAATGTTGGAAGGGGCTGGCAGAGCACAACTGTACTTCACCATGCGAGGTGTTTTTCTTTCGTAGATAACACTTATGTTTCCAGTTCTGATAACGATGAAGATGTGTTAGTTACAACAGAGCCAATTCCAGTAATTTTTCACCAAATTGCTACAGGTAATCTTATGTCCTGAGTGTTTTATCAAGTTCATATTTTGTAAGGAAAAACAAGATGTGGACTTAAGGGGAGATGTGTTAATGTGTGCAGCTATAAAGTTTGCTATTTTCTCACAGTCTTGCTGTAATAAATTATGCTACATTTCAGAATAGAAGAAATTAAAATATTTCTTTTGGGGATCAACACGATTGTGTAGGCAGAATGTATTTTATTCTTTTAATGTCTTGCAGTCTGTGCTAAAGGAATCTCCTTGAATACAGTTAGAGGTGCTTAATACTTCCCAATTATAAGTTTTCATGCTCACTTGCTTAAAACTTGACTAAATCTCCACCATTGGGGATGAAACAGTCTATAACTACCATTGCCTCTGGTGAATTATTTCAGGAAATTTCAAACAAAATGATTCAGCTGTTTCACTAAATTAGATTATGGAAAAAAATATATTTTTCCCAGTGATTTTGGGAACCTCTCATTTGAAATTATTTCCATACTTCCAAAAGTATCTGATACATGAAACGGTATGCTTTTCAGACATAAAGGCACATTTATACAATATATAATCAAGATTTGTGCATACTCCATAGAGATATTTTAGATTTTAGCAGCCAAATTCCCTGATGATTTCAGGCTGCAGGAGAAACTGCATAGAGCAGTCTTAATTCTGGCAGTTCTTCAGATAGGAACACTTGACTTTGCAGTCTTTTTATTATTATTACAATGCTTTAGGGCTTCTTTTGCGTAACACAGAATTACTTTGAATTCCGCTGAAAACCAATATGATCTTCAGTCTCTGATCTCATTTATACTGATGTAAATCAAGAATAATTTTACTGAAGTCGGTGTGGTTGCACCCAAACAAAAACTGGCCATTATAGTCAGAAGTTTAAGATAAATTTTACTTGCAAATATTTCTGTAATTTAAAAAGAAATAAACCCTGTCATTTAAAATAGAATAAAAAACTATGTTTCATATAGAAGATGATCTGATTTAATTTTGCTCAGGGGTTTTGATTTTTCATTCTTAATAAAGTATACAAAATTAATGAATGACACTAAATTGTAAATCACAGATTGGGAAAAACAAATGTCCTACATGGACCATCTGAGTTTCATTTCACAGTTAAAAATATGAGTCTTCTGAGATGTTGGGGCTTCTTAATTTTAGACTGTTGTATTGTAAACTCTGGTGCTTTTCATATCTGTAACTTTTTGTTCCTTATTTGCTCTACTACTGCAACTAAGTATTTCAAGTCTGCATATGCAAAATTATTTCACATTTTTCACATATATTCACTATTTTCCCATTTCTGTTAAGAGTTAAGAAAAACCAGTGATGTCAACTATTGCTTATCCATAAAATCAAAATTACAGAGGGAGAATGGAGAGGTATGTATTTCTTGTATGCATATTTTAAGAGAAGTTATTTTAAGAAACAACAGAACATAATAAAATACAGAATGTTTACCATAGGTTTCCTATCAAATGTGTGCTTATGCAAACTGTACACATTTACACATTTTGGAAGATGAGTGTAGTTCTCTGGGTTTCATATGTGGATTAACTAGTGAATCACTTAGTTGGGATAGGGATGCTCCCATCCTAGGAAATACGATTTTGACGTTTATTTCATTTTTTGTTCAACAGCGGTATAGACCCTGTCTGCCCTAAAAATACAGCTCTCCTGATCATGTTGGCATTACGTACTCTTGCACATAGGACCACATCCCATTTATTAGCTCACTGCTTCTTCATGTGGCCTACAGCAGCTCCGCTGGAGGCTCTACACCTTTGCCTGACTCTATTCACCATAAGTAGTGTCTGGAGTATTAAGGCCTTCCAGTCACGGTTGTATTTGTGCTGTACTTCTAGCATGGGTCCCTGACCTCACTGAGACATTAACACAAGAAGAAGTGGCACTAACGTGAAGTCTACAGGGCTTGACAGTGTTATGGGCTCAAACAAAGTACCACATAGGCTCCTACCCCAAGCAAGAAATTGAGCATTGTATCAAGAATTCAGGTGCTTGACTTAAAGACTTCCTTTGGTAAGGGTGGTTGCTGGGTTTCTTGATGACTGCTTTTTAGGCTCCGATCTATTTTTGATCCTGGAAAAGGGAGATAAGTATGCCCAGGTATGCTAATGGGTATGGTTGGTTTATTTAGTAGATGAACCTGATTTGATGTAAAAAGCTGCACTGGAAATACTTTGGTTCTACTGCCACATCATTGTATTCAGTGCTCGGTGAACATTAGAAAAATTCGAGTGCAAGGAGAATTCACCCATTTGATTAGAAGCTTGAGATATAGTTAGCTTCTATGGGACAGAGTTTGAGCTTTTATTTTGTTTTTAGTTGAATGAGGTACTTAAATATGAAAGTACTGAAAAAAACACCTTTAAAAAAAAATCTCTAACACTGACCATTTCTGTTGGCTAGACAGTTGGAGGTTTGGTCAGGATAGGATGGGTTTGTCACTATTCTAATGTGAGAGTTTCATTTGTCTTTGGTTTTTGTTGAATTTTTGTTCAGTTGAGTTCTGTTTTAACACAGACTTCCCCTTGAGCTAAGGTTATTCTAAACCGAAGAAGACTAAAGTCACTTTGTTTCTTTTCAGTGAAGTAAAAGCAGAAATTATTTTTATGCCTTATCATAGCAAATTGCCATGAAATTGGCTGAAATACAGTTTTTGTTCTATGTATACATACAGTGAATAGAGCAGGAATTTAGAGACAAAGGTAAGGAAATGGGATTAGAATGTCGACCATAGAAATTAGTGATAAGAGTATATTTGACATTTATGAATATATGGGATTTAGGGGTAACTTCTATTCTTTGATTCATACATCTGATTTTTCTTCCATTATGGCAGTTCTGTGCAGGACATAAATACAAAATAAGCAGTAAGTACATCATGTTCAGGTTGAAGTGAAGAATTATGATTTTAACAGGTGTTCTTTAGGGGATCCTTGTCAGCATAGGGCGTAGGAATAACACATGGATTGTGGGAAACAGGAATTAATATCTTTAAGCAATTACATAATTACAAGTAAAGGTTCCATTGGTGAGAAGCAGAATATAACACTTCAGCTCATGCTGAGCTGCAGTCTGTACCAGGATCAGTTCTATTTACTTGAGTGCAATTATTCACAGAGCAGCTTATTTAGAGCAGGTTTTACTTGGGTAAGCATATTACTTTCTAATACTCAATCTTCAAAGTCTCAGAACAGAGCTAGTCAGAAAATTAAGTTTGAACTTTTCGGGCAACAGGCTGATACTTCTGTTAAAAATAATAATTAAGGAGCAATATGTCAGTTTTTCACAGAAAGGAACTTAAGACATCCCATGCTTGGACTTAAATGATTTCCTTAAACTATTAGAATTGATTTACCAGAATAAAGTAAATTAAAATTTTATTAGGTCATTGAAACACCAAATGAATTAAGTCCAGAGCCTGTCTTGGTGGGTAAATTATACTTTGTTTAGCAAAAACAGAGAGTGAAGTATCCCCACATAGTCTACTGAATTCCCTGGTTCCTTAAAATACCACACTGTGTCTGTAGCCAGACAAAGTATTATTTCTCAAACATATATTCAGGGTGGTTTTATGTACCCAGTTAGTAGGGGCTTGTTTTGTCTGATATTTCACTATTCTTAAAACAGGCCCTTAGTACTCTTCTGGAAAAATGATACTAAAAGTTCTCTTAATAAAGGGTGCTGTGAGCTTTTTTGTAAAAACATAATTCCTGTAATTATAATTAGAACTATAAATGCAAGATAAGCATATCACTTGTATCATTGTTAACTTTCCTTTTCCATTAAGGAGTCACGGCACAACAGCACAGTTGAAGAAGACTCTGAAGGAGATAATGATTCTGAGGAATTTTATTATGGAGGACAGGTAATGGAGGAAAATTTTGCACAAGTTTCAAGAAATTAATATTTGAAAGCTTCTGTTGTCCATTCCATTATAAATTTATGATAATAATTAATTTCTTAAGTTTATTCAACATCAAATAGAATGCCATGTGTATATATACATAGTATTTTAGAGCAGAAATATTGAATATGTTATACTGTATAATTATGTCAAATTTAAAATAAGATTAGTTTGTTTACATTTGCAAAGCTGTAGGAATAGAAGAAGCATGTACTCCCCAGAATGTTTGAAAATAGAAGCCAGTTGCTTACTTCCAGGAAATAGGTATTCACTCTTTAAAGCTTATCCCATTATTGATACAAATGGGAAGTCAGGCTGGATCCAAATCTGTTTCCTTCTGGAGGATTGCCATTTGTAAAGTTAAGAGCACTGCAATTTAATGGTAAAAATGGTTATTACAAAACAATTTTGATCTAGGCAATAGTCCATTCTTTTTCTGAGCTCCACAGTTATATTCACCTTGAAAAATGCTGCATATTTTTAGATTAATGTAGTGCTCTGTGTCTTTCCTTCTTGTTCCCTCAGCAGAATTAGTTATTACATTCTCTTATGTATTGGGAACTAAAATATCTTCATCTCTTTTCCTTTTGCAATGTCAATAGAGTGCTTCACGCTGCTAGTCTCTTTATTCAGATTTTTCTTATCTTTTTAGTCTAACTATTGCCCCAAAGGAATCATTCTTCACTTACGTTATTAGAACTGTTTATTTTGATGAATATTTTACCAAATTACAGTTGCTATTTATGAAAGCTGTCACTGCCTCAGCCTTGAGGCTGAAGGTATCCGTGCCCTGGGTGCAGGAGCGTGCCAGCAGTGCCAGCCGGTTGGGTTGGTGCAGAGAGCGTGGGATGCTGATGAGCCGGACAACGCCGAGCCTCTTCTCTTGCAGAGCCAACAGTGTGGTGGGGTTTGAACACAAAATACATGTTGAGGTGCTTTACTCTAAAAAATAAAGCACACCCCTGAAAAGCTATTAAAAGTGATATTGAAACTGAAACTGAAAGAATGTATTTTCAGTGTCAGAAATAACTGACATGGGGTATTGACTCATGTTCACTTTAGAAGTCACTGCAGGAATTGCCTCGCTTCAGCTGCCGACTCCTACAGCCCCATGGAGCGCTGGGGAGGACCGTGTACACATACTTCAGGGCAAAGAGCGATGTCTTATTTTAATCCGCTGGAGAGGAGAAATCTTCTGATTTTGCCCTGTCGTGATGAGTTGTGTGTACCGGCTTCATTTTTCAGCTCTGCAGAAAGGGCAGTAACCTCACGGTGAAGGAAAAGGCAGCAAACAGCTGGGAGTGCTAATTTCTTGAACAAGCGCTAATACGTTTGGTAAAGGATGCCTGCTAGTGCCCAAATGAATGAATAAATATTAACGCTGCCTACGAGATATAAACACAGAGAGCAGTACATCATTTTGCAAGGTGTGAAAGAGCTTTGTAATAGGCAATACTGGTTAGAATTTAGTTGCCTTATATTTGAAGGGGAAACTACATTATATTCTATTGTTATTTTTTTAAGGTAATACATTTAATTGCAGGAATTATAACTGGGAAAAAAATACAATTAGATCAGCAATAAAAATAAAAGATCAGATGATTGTGAATGTCTTGAGTATAGAATGTTCAAAAAGCAAAATAAGGGAACAACAAACAAAAAAAGACATCACAGAAACTATATTTAACAAGAGAGAAAAAAGGAAATTTTTAATTTAACATTTCATGATCAAAAAGACAAAATTCTAAAGAAGACCTGGAGAATTAAAGAAAATATTGAGGACTCAGAAAATAAATAGGAAATCGGTAATGAGCAAAGAGCCTCGAGAGATAAAAAGAACAGTCCTTTTTCAAATAAAGTGATTGTAAGAGTTATTAGGTGACCACCAAGTGTATTAGGAAGACAAAATAGTTGACTGTATATGTAGGGAACAAGCAAGGCAAGCTGCTTCATTTGAGACAAGTGTGTGCTGTGCCCACAGAGAAAGGGGACAAAAATATTGACTTTAGCAACCAGAGGGAATAGATGCCATTGTAATTGTGTGCAATACAGTTGGGAAGGGTGGAGGTCAGGGATAATTCTTAACATTTCTAAGTGGTTACAGCTGGAAAGACAAGAGAGCAGCTGATGATGAAACAAGGACCATGGAAGATGGGAAATGGCATTTGATGGGCAGTGAAAGCAAGATACGACCGTTTGGTCATAAATTAAATGTTTGTATCTGCTTCCTAGGCACCTGCTTGTAATCCTCCCTAAGGATTTAATGGATAAAGACTTTAAAGTAGCTAAGTGATTCAATAGCCTAAGTCCTATTGATTTTCAATGGGATTTAGGTTTGTAAATCACTTAATCTCCTTTAAAAATGCAACCTTTTGTCATTATGTGGGACAAAATAATCTGAATCAGGTCTCAGATTAAAAGCTGAGACTTTCTAAGCACAGATCCTTCAGACACAGCAAAGTTATCAGATTTTTTAGGTTTTTTATTCACTTTCTCTGAGACTCTCTGTTAATTCTTACTTTGAATCTCTATCTTCTACATTTGCAAATGAGATCATGAGATTGAAACAGCAATACTACTGCCTTTGGCACTCTCTCTCCCTCTCTAGTGCGCTTCAGTTACAGGACATACTTGCAAATGCAGATATGCAAAACTCTGGCAGTCTCCTCTGCGTACAATCAGCATGTCTGTGGCACTAATTCAGGGGTGGAAAATACCATACATGTGGTCTTACAATGTGCCAGAACACTGCTTTGTTTCCTTTTTGAGTTCATAACCTCTTACCGTCAGAAAATAGATTGGAGAAAGCAGTATGTTGAGCAGTTCAGTGTTCTGCATAGTGTTCCTTTTGGATTTTATTATTGGTACCTAAGACTGATTAAAAAAATGTGGCTTAGGACCAACAAAGGTGGCAGGTGCACCACAGCTACGATTTGTGAAATGATTGCTGTGCTCTTTTTGGAAGCAGGACAGCAATTATTTATGCATCTTTAAAGAATTCATCTTTGAGTAATGAGCAGGTAGAAGGGATTGGTTTTCTCCTACCTAAAGTGAAAAAAAAATTGTAATAAAGGTTTTCTTCCCATGCTACTTGGAAAATTGTTCTGACATGCCTGCCCAAACAAGGGAGGGATATTTGGCTTATACCCTTCTGGTCATGAATATCATTGATATCTCTGATAAAAACATGCCCATGCTATGCTGATGATTTCTGTACCTTCTATTTGAAGAATTCGAAGTCTAATCAAATTATTTGCTGGTTTTCACATGTAAAAAATGATCAGCTGATTATTATTTTAATTCAATTGAAATTTATTTAATTGGATTGAAACGTATATCTCCAGATATCAGAGCTGAAAGTGTCACAGCACTGGTCTCCTACAGATTTGGATGTACAAACAGAAGAAACAGTACTGCAGTTAGATACAGTTCTGCAATAGCAAGAATTCTCTGCAGGAATTCCTGTATAAGGAGATATATGTCTAAAGGGATAAATTACAGTCTTGTGCTTCGCTCTCTGAATTTGTCAAAGGTGCAAGCCAAATCCTGCTCTCTTTTCTGAATCTGTCCAAATCTAGGAAGTTCATCGCCTGTTGTGGAATTACTGTCATTTTAATTGTTGCGAAGAAGTAGAATTAGGTTCACACAATCAGGAGCGTAGTGCTTACCAAGGAAGTAGTAATNATACTATAATATACAAAGCAAGTGGTGCACGATGCAATTGCTCCCCACCTGCCGACTGATACCCAGCCAGCTTTCCCCCAGCTTTTNACTGTGAATAGATTGTTACAGGCCTAAAGAGGTATTTTGGTCCTTGGAGAAGTGTCGTGGTTTAACCCCAGCCAGCAACTGACACCACACAGCCGCTTGCTCACTNCCCTCCCAGCTTCTTGTGCATCTCCAGCCTTCTCAGTCGGTAGAGCTGTCCTGTAGCGGTTGGACTGGGATGATATGGTTGGGGAGATCTGGTTCTTCTCCTTCTTAACAGTTTTAAAATGCACAAGTGTCCCAGAACAAACCCCAGGATAAGACAGGACAGAGGGATGAGTCCTTTGCAGCTTCTTTTCCCACAAACAGGAGCGGGACCATCAAAGAATTTCGATGAAGAGGTGCCTGCTTTGCAAATCTCATTGCTTAGCAGAGATAGACCACCTCAGTGCTTCAGCTTATCAACACAGTGTCCTTTCTGAGTGTGGCATTGAGGAATCTTTATGCAGAATATTTTGCAGGGGAAACTTTAAAGAGCCTAAGTCAGGTGCCAGTAATGAAATAAATAAGAACTCCTAGGATATTTTTTTTTCCCCGGTAGGTTAGCTATGATGGAGAACTTCACAAGCATCCACAGCTGGAGGCTGATTTGACAGCAGTGAGAGAGATCTATGGACCTAATGCAGTATCTCTCAGGTATGTCATTGACTTTTCTGTATTGTGGAACCTTTAACGTTTTGGAGATTGAGTTCCATGAGGACCTTCCCTCACCGCCAAAGCACAAGTCTCTTCTGATGATTTCTGCATATTGTGTGGCAAAAGGAAAGAGCACTGCTGGCTAGCAAATAATGCTGGGTTTGTTTTTTCTTTTTTTGTGGTTGAGTACTGATACAACTGGCTGTGCTGAGAACAAGCCCTGGAAGCCTGTTCTAAAACATCATTGTCTTTTGCAGTTCAGTCGGTATTTGATCAGGCTGTTGTATTTTGTTGAAAATTACTATTCAGCATTACTCTAAACCCTTGTTAAACTTATTTTCTATCATATCCTGTCTTTTACCCTGGAGGTGAACAAGAGGAATGATAAGAGATTTAGTAAATGTTTTCCCTAGGGAAAGATTGAAGGAATTGGATTTGTCTAGTCTAGAAAAAAAGAGAAGGAGAAGACATAATAACAGTTCTTCAAAAAAGCTGTTTGTAGATAGGAGGAGTGATCAAATGTTCTGTATTGTCATCATGAGAGAGGCAATAAGAAACTAGCTGTGTTAGCAAAAAACAAGAATTTGATTAGATTGTAGGAAAGCTTTTTAATTGTGGGAATCTTAAAGTATCCTGCACAGGGAAGTGCTGGAACCTCAGTCAGGGGAGGATTGCAGAGCGTAATTACACAAAAATTCTGTTGGGCGTATATGAGCATGCATGATTCTGCCACAGGGCATAGCTGTATGATATTTTTAATACGCTTCAGGTCTTTTATAACTTGATTTTCCATCTATGCAATCTTAGTAACTTCATAAAAATAACAGGTAGGCAAGATGTAACAGACCTGTCAGATGTATTACAAAGAAAATATCAAAGTTGTCATACAAACCAAGCAATAAAATACAGAGAAGATAATAACCTTAGGCGTACGTACATTGCAAGTAACAGTTCCCATTAACCTCTAAACAACAAGCTCTGTTATTTTTGTTTAAGAAGAGAGAGCATGTCTACAACTACAGTGTACTATACCTTTTCAAATTAAGTGGAAATTTCATTACATTTTGAGGACCTGGGGAATTGAAATCCAAATAGTTGTATATGGGTTTAGGAAATGAATGAGAGATGTTTAGTTGCCAAACTGATAACTATGAAATTGAGAATACCTTGATAATAGGCTCCCTCAAGGTCCTAAAATTGAAACATTATATGTAGCCTTTCAAAAACTTTAATGCATCTAATTTATTGAATCAACTGTTTCACTGGAAGCATTGTGATCTCCTTGAGCTCACTGTAGTAGAAATTGGCATCTGTGGCTGCTTTTGGCATGTGGAAAACTTTAATGCTTCTTCCACTCTGTTGCAGTTGAAAATACTCATAAATTCTTGGAAATGACAAACACAGCATTAAGCATTCAGTTTCATCCCTCTCCTGCAGCTCCACTTCTCTGTGGAGAGAGAAGTCTGTCTGGCAGTGACACCCACTAAGGTGCATATTTCCTAGACAGCGGACCCTCTTTTTGTAGTCTCTTGCTGTCACAGAGTCAACTGTACATATAAAAGTGAAATTCCTATACCTGCATGCTTTTCACCACTGCCCTTTGAAATCTGGCCACCAAAACTAAGAGAAAGACCTCTGGACCAACTGATACAAACTCTTCACTATCTATTTACATTGCTTATGCATTGATGGACAGAGGATCTCTGAGAGCTTCAAAATCAAGATGTGTTCATGGAGCCATTGTAGGCAGCAGATCATAAGCTGCAGGTGCTGGAAGAAAACATGATTTCTTCCCCTCTTTTAGCTTGGGGAAGTAAAACTAGAGTCAGCATCATGTGTCTAAAATCCATTTTCTAGGATTTTAATGAAGTTAGGGGCAAAGGGATTTCAGTGATTATGGAAAATCCACAGTTATAACTTATTTTTATCTTATCCTGTCTTCCACTAATAATTCTGTGTTTCATTAGTTCAACTATGTTTCTGTTTAATTTATAAAATTATGCTTGTTCACAGCCTTTTGAATCTCAGTCATATGAGTAACACCAGCCTGCATTCATAAATATTACTTAAGAGTTTATAACAATCTTTGGATCTTCTGGAAAATTAAAAAAAAAAAAAAAAATCTGAGACCACTGTTGTGTAGGATAGTGGCTGAGACATTCAGTAGGTGGAGGATCGCGCTGTTTCAAAGTCAGGTCTTCAGTGAGCTGTAGGAGGTCAGCGAACACCTGTACATGTAGCTCTGGGTGAGAGGACTCTGGAGCAGCTGTCAGGGTGTCTGGGAAGCCTCCAGGTAACACAGCCCTGGCCAGCCGTTCACCTGCCTTGTGTGTGCCATGTGTGGACACGTCTGATCTGGAGAGAGGCTTTGGGTTTGCCCTTACCAGAGAGAACCATTGGGATGCCGAGGTTCGGTGGAAGGGGTTCCCTCCACCAAACTTCACAAGAGGTCAAGGCATTTCCAGTGTGAGCTAGGTCCTACCATGGGCTGAGAGGCCGCTTTGGTAGGAGATATTTATATTCACAAAAATATTTTTATATTTCAAAATTACCTTATCAACTTATTTATGCATAACTGCTACTGCGCACTTAGTCTAGTTTGATAGAAAAGCGTCGAAGTCACTGTGAGAACAAGCATATAAATGCAGTGTAAAGAAGAAAACCTAGTGACTAGAAGCCAATCTGTGAAAAATTGAGAGTGATTGCACTTTTACATTATTGTCCACTTAAGTAATTTCAATGAAAAGGAAAGTAACTTTTTATTTAGGTGTATGAATGCTAGCCATATTTTTCAGAAGTCTTCAAGTAGGTTGGGGGAGGGCAATCAGAATGAATCAGAAAATAAGAAGCAGAAAAGTCACACTTTCAGATTTCAGATGGCAATGAAACACCTATGAGCATAAGTTAAATCTGAACCTTGGGGATTCCAGCAATACTACACAACAGATAAAATAAGGTAACTATTGCCTTGAGCACATTACAGGGCAATCTTTATGTTTTGACAAACAAATGTTTGAATGTACGAAACAATCCCACAGGTATAATATGCCACCCTCTAGGCTATGTTGTATTTGTTTTCAATGATTTATCTCAAGCCTCTCCTTAGGTTACTGGCTGTTAACCTGAAATACTTTTGAAAATTAACTAGGATTTTCTTTTGTCATAAATAGGAGCAGCATGTGACCATCATTGTTTTCTTGATTTATTTCTGCAATACGCAAGACAAAAATACATAGCAGCAATGGAGAGAGAATTTGAGGGAATTAGTAGGAAAAAAGATTTAGCCTGTTTAAGATCCACTGAAAGAAAGTTTCAGTGCAGCAGACGGTCACCCACTGGGAATATTGATCCAATCTATGTAAATGTGTATTTTATAACCATTCTGATTTTACAGACACGATTATCCTTTATAAAATCTTCCCTGTTATAAGCACTCCTGGGCTGAGGAGTATCTTAACGAGCTCTAATGTAATGTAATTCTTTCCTTTCAGGGAATATGGAGCCATTGATGATGTAGATATTGATCTGCATATTGATGTTAGCTTTCTTGATGTAAGTAATCTAATCACAGAATTACATAATGAACATTAATACCCATTTAATTCTGCTACACGTCAGACTCTCTAGACAACCACTGAGACTTTCCTTTTTCGGAGTCTTGATCTTCACAAGTGGCTGTCACATTATTGATTGCTACTCAGTGGAAAAGTTTCCTTTTCCTTTTACGATCACATTGTTAAAATGCTTTGTAGGCTTTCATTTACTGCATGTGTATTTCCTTTCAAACATTCTTTGTGAATGGTCAATGTTTTAACTGATGTAAATGAAATACATTTCTTTTTCTGCTATCCTAGACATTAGTTAGGTGAAAGCACTTCATAGAGTCCTGGAGGGAAGAAGACCTTGGCTGGAGCTCTCCTGTGTGCTTCTCAACATCTGCAGCTGATTAGGGAGAGGCTTGAGTGGCAAAGGAGACACAGGACAGTGGTGCTGTCGACTGGCAGCATGGCTTCTGTAACAGTTATGCTGTCATTAACTCCACACTTCCTCACCTCACCTGTGCAGTAACTTCTTGTTCTCTAGATAGAGAATAAAAATTAGTGCTTTTAGGGGCACCATTAGCTTCTGCACAGATATGTCATATTCTCAGGTTAGCATAGCACATAAGATAGTTTTCTTGGGCTTTTCTAAAATTTAAGACAAACTGATCGTACCTTGAATTATTTTAGTCAGTCTTAAGGAGCAAAATTTTCCTTTGCCCTGTGTTATGGGATGAGTTTCCTTTCCATCTTTATTTGCTCCTTTGCTTCTCAGCTTTGAAGGAGTATCTCTTGATAGATGGGAATGTGTCTGCCCACGCTGTAGATGTGGTGTTGTGTATAAACCTGTGCTCAGTTTAAATGAGCATACTCAACAGCTGGAAGCAGTCTGACTCTGCTCTTAGGCGCATCAGCAGGCAATAGTTTGTCCTAGTCTCAAGTTTAAAGTTCGAGTAGATATTCAACAACCAGGTAAATGGATGGATGGTGCTTATAACAACCCTAAGGTAGACTGACAAAATGCAGGAGTTCCTCATGATGGCTAATGGTGTCTGTTGTTTTCTTTTTATCTTGAACTAGGAAGAGATTGCTGTGGCTTGGGATGTAATTCGCACAGAGCCTATAATAGTGCGATTGCACTGTTCGCTTACACAGTACTTAAATGGTCCAGGTTAGTCACCTGTGTATTCTTCATGTGCCTTGTATGGTGTCTCGGTCTGAGCCAGGTACTAGGTGATAGATACTCATTCACTGCCAAATCTTTGACCCTACATGTGCTTAGATCTACTGCTGAGAGAAATCCTACTGGTTTGAAATTATGCTTACATATATTTGCATGGCTAGGCCCTCAATAATGACATGGGCATCTAATTTAAACTTTCATAGGCTGAGTTTTGGAACTTGTTTTCCTGATACCCTTTGAAATGCAACTGCTTCCCCTAGGAACCAGGGTTAAGGAATAAGATCTACAGTTTCTAATATGTGATTTCCTGATTTTGGAAATCAGGGATCATCTGCACAGATGAGATATCACTGATAAGGTGTACATACATAGATCTGTGCATCATATTAATATGCCCTTTTTCACACACCTTTGAAGAATCAGGCCATTATAATTATCCTTTCAGCTTCTGATTTCTATATGACTGTGTGAACTCTGGGAATCTTTAGATTTGAATGGGTTATTAAGTGAGTAAAGCTTCCTCATGAGAGTAAAAATGGTCAAACTCCTGAAGAATCAACTGATTTTGAAGATTTGGAAACATTCATATCCAAGAGTCAACGTCAGATATATTTTTACAGTGGGAAGTCAGAACTAAGTTGCAATTTGGATCATAACTTGCCCGGCTTTGAAGGCTTCCAGTGCAAGCTGTCAGTTCAGGCTTGTATCTGTGGGAGAATTCTGCTTCTGGAAAATGAATAGATATTTCCAGTCATAATATGTTTAGCAAAATCTGTCCCAGTGAGCTATTTTTATAGGATATGTTGCCTGCCAATGCTAACTGTAAGCTATATTCTGTTCATTCAAATAAGCATTTCATTTCATCAATCTTTTTTTTTTTGCTTGACTTTGGTCTTTTTGTCCGTATTTTATCGCTTCAATCTTTTTTATAAATATGCAGATCTTAAAATATGTGTTTGCCATAGCTGATAGCAGTGTTAGCATTCAGAATATTTCAATCAAAATGTAATTTAAAAAATAAAAAAGTGCAGTAAATAATAGAAGGTGAAGCGTGAAGAGCAGCGTGCAGTAAGAAATGATCTAGTGAAATGAGAAGTAACAACAAGATATCTTCTGCACGGTTGACAAGGTTAAAACGGGAAGCTTAGTTCCCAGTCCTGCAGCTGACTGATTGTGGGAGAGCCTGAGTACCAAGAAAGGCAAGATCAGGGCCAGAGGCAAGTGCTTTGCTGGTACTGGTTTTATGAGCTCAGCTGCTGTTGCAGCCATGTCTCTTTATTTACCAGAAAAGGACAATAAGATCCACCATCTTTCGTGTTAACAAGACCTTTTCTCTGTGAATTCCTCTTCCCCCTTAAATATCTTGTTTTGAGACTACTGGGCCATAACTTTATGCTATATCTTTTTCTCCGATAGTACTTTCTGTCGATTGATAAAAGAAACAGAAATGCAGTAGACTCCAAAGCCCTGTGGGGAGTATTTGTACCACCTTGTAGCTGTATAATATCCTGATTTTAGATAGTCATTCTTATAGTTAATAACTTGTCTCATTATTGTACTTGAGGGCAGTTTCTCCCACGTGTCTTAGAAACCTGTCTTAGATGAGGATGAATGAGCCTTTGGAGGTACCGGGCTGTCTCCTCTGGCTGTAGAGCTTAGACAACAATTATAGTCTACATGTCAGATTTTAAGATTGTTGGTCTAGGTATGATGATTGTCATTGAAAATATTCCCTCCCTACCATGTGTCCTAAATTTGACAATCTAAAGACATTGCTACCCCATATCAAATCATTCATCCCTTTCAAAAAAATCATCAGTTTGTCTTTAAAAGATGAGATTATATTTGAATAATAACATTAGAGAAAGGGTATCTACAGGGCTTTGAACTAAGTGGAATTGGATGGCCAGTTTAGATGTATTGTATTTTATTTTTAAATTTAATTTATTAAAACAAAATTAAAGGATAAACTTTGACATTCTGAATAAA
>VYZW01009404.1:1271-23035 GCA_013401315.1 Balaeniceps rex | reverse complement strand
TACACCTGGGGATCGAGAGCTCTTGTGCTCTATGGAAAGTGTCCTTAAAGACNGGATACCTGTCCCTGCTTCCACTGCCTGTGCAGTTCCTTCTTGCCCTTTAGTTTGACCAGCAGGTCTCGACTCATCCATGCTGGTCTCTTGCTTTCCTTTCCTGATTTCTTACACCTGGGGATCGAGAGCTCTTGTGCTCTATGGAAAGTGTCCTTAAAGACCTGCCAGCTCTGTTCTGCTCCCTTGTCCCTGATGGCAGTTTCACAGGGGGTCCTATTGACTAACTCCTTGAAGAGCTGGAAGTTTGCTTTCCTAAAATTCAGTATCCTGACTTTACTCTTCGCCTGACCCATATCCCTCAGGACTGCAAACTTCACCAGTGCGTGATCACTGCAGCCCAGGCTGCCTCCAATCTTGACATCACTGATTAGCTCACTTGCGTTGGTGACCAACAGGTCCAGTACTGCATCCCCTCTGGTAGGGCTGTCTATTACCTGGCTTAAGAAGTTATCTTCAATGCATTCCAGGAGTCTCCTGGATTACCCATAGCTCGCCATGCTACTTTTCCAGCAGATGTTGGGGTGGCTGAAGTCCCCTAGCAGGACGAGAGCCTGAGACCGTGATGCCTCCTGTAGCTGGAGTAAGAAGTCTTCGTCAATAGGCTCCCCTTGATCAGGCAGCCTGTAGTAGACGCCAACCACAAGGTTCTGTTTGTTGCCCTGATTCTTACCCGTAAGCTTTCAACCTGCTCATGGCTATTCTTCAGAGACAGCTCTTCACACTCTATCCATTTCTTGATGTAGAGGGCAACACCTTTTCCCCTCCTTCCTTGCCTGTCCCTTCTGAGCAGCCTGTAGCCATAGATAGTCACACTCCAGTCATGGGATTCGTCCCAATGAGTTTCAGTAATGGCAACTAGGTCATAGCTTTCTAGCAACACAGTGGCTTCCAGCTCCTCCTGTTTGCTGCCCATGCTGCGTGCATTCGTGTCAAGGCACTTCAGCTGGGCTGTCGGCCGTGTCACCTTCTTAGCGGAACAAGAAAGCAAGATACATGTATTGACTTCTCTCTCCCATCATCATGTTTATTGTTTTAGAAACTTGGAGTTGATTTCATGTGCTAAATCACTCAGAAACACTCTAGTCCACCCCAAAACCATCATACATACCAGGCATCAAACATATAACACTCTCATACAGATAAATGATCCGAGGAATGGACTCAACGGCTGCTAGCAGTTAATTTATATCGTGGTTTTGCCATAAACTTTTAACTTTGGAAATAATCTGCCACCCGTTTCAATTTTTGGCTGCCACATAATGCACCTTTGTGAAGTCACTTTTCTGTCTAATAGAGATGTTTCTTTTTACGGGTGAACATTTGTTTAAAAATAACAAATAGTTATCTCATTTACCGTTCACAAAAAGCATGCCACTTAACCGTATTTAACCAAGCCCCATTTCATCTGGTTTAATGTTTAGCAAGGCATGCAAACTAGTCAATATTACAGAGAGAAGATGATTTATTTAATAAAATTACATTACTTTTTTTTCCATTAAAAAACCAAATAATTGCAACAAAAAAGTGTTTAAAGTAGAAAAGCATAGCCTGCAAAGATTGATACCGAAAAGTCAGCACATACTGGAAATTCTGATGCTAAGCTCAGCTGCCTCTTCACCCTGTCTCCACTTCTGCTCTGTATCTGGTGTGAAGCCAGTCTCTGTTTCTGAAGTCGAGTACTCCCATAGTGATTACTGATATCCACCATAATGTAGTTAGCAGATAGCCCATTTGTTCCACTGTGGATAAGGTTGCAACAGAGCTTTTTTAAGCACACTTTTTTCCGTCGGGGAGGATAAAGTTTAGGATATATAGAGATATAATATGTAATATGCAATGTATAATATATACATTTACATGTTATATCTACCTATCTGTATTCTTGTGGACAAGAAGTTGAACAGGAGTCAGCAGTACGGTCTTTTGCCCAAGAAGGCTAACTGCATACTAGGCAGTTGTAGCTAGCAAGTCAGGGAAGAGATCCTTCTCCTCTATTTGGCATTTGTGAGACTACATCTGGATTACTGTGTCTGGTTTGGGGATCCCCAGTGAAAGAGAGCCATGGACATACCAGAGTGAGTTCAGCAGTGGCCAGCAACCTAGTCAGGGGGCTGGAGCACACAGTGTGCGAACAAGAGGGATATAGATGGATTTGTTGAGTCTTAAGAGGAAAAGGCTAAGGAGAGACATTATTGCTGTCTTCCACGACCTGTTGTGTGGTTACAGAGAAGACAGAATAAAGCTCTTCTCAGAGCGAGAAGACAAAAAGCAATAGATAAAAGTTATATGAAGGAAAAAAAAAGTCACCCTGTGAGTGAACAAACACCAGCACAGGTCCCAGAGAGGTTGTGGAATGTCTTTCTTTGGAGATGTTCAGAACTCAGATGGGCACAGTCCCAAGCAACTTCATCTGACTTCAAAGTTCAATATAACTTCAAAGTTGGCCCTACTTTGTGTAGGGTGTTGGATCAGAAGATCTCCAGATGTACCTTCCACCCTGAATTCCTCAATTTCATGGTAGGACCTAAACCCTGTAAGCACCCCAAAAAGGTGAAAGGCTGTGAGTTCACACCTATTTAATGGTAGAGATTCCTCAAAGGAAAGCTTAGTGATGAATGCCCCAGCCACAGGAAAATCTTCCAGTGGAACTCACAATCAACCATGCAACACAAATGCATATCAAATCTGGCTTCAGCACTTCTTGTGTTCCCAAAACTATTTAGTGTCATCTAAGTGGAGGAAGTTCATGTTTCCCACTCACATTGGAAGTCACAGAAAATTGCCCTAGATGACATTTCGTGGTCATAGACTCCCTGCTTTGCTGCTGTTGTTTATCTTCAACACATATAGAAATGTTTTTTGGGAAAAGATAGGCCAATAAATGTGATCTTTTCTTTTGAAGTAATGCATTCCTCTTACTCATTAGATGCCTTTTTGAGATTAATCTAAGAATGTTGCTCTTGCAGTCAACCAGATAAGGCTTCTTTTTTCTTTTGGGGAAGGGAGGGGCGGGATGTCTACAATTTTTTTGGCTAGAGCAACACTGATACTTTATGCAGTTGGGCCTTTGTTCTTAAAATAAACACATAAACTTGGCTTAAAATAAGAAGTAGTAGAATTTGTTTGTTATTAGAATGCACTTGTGACTAGCAGAACCATTAAACAGCAGCTGTCCTTTTGCACCGTGTGAGATGACCACACTTTTCCCACATATTTTGGAGGACAAGAATGGCATGTGCTATGATGCTAAGGATGTCAGAAATGTTGAGGATGCCTTTTAAATTACATTTACTGCTCTGTGTTTCTCCAACCGAAGAGGCACTGTAAGAAAGCAAGAAGACTCTGAGCAAGACAAGCAGCCTATGCCCAATTAATTTTATCTCTGAGGTTGTCTTCTGATACCAGGTTGTGAAGCATAGCATTTTTGAGATAGTGCCCTCTGGGAAAAAAAACACACAAAAAAGACCATTCGTGCATGCATGCACATCTTTCTAGGAGTGTCTGTAGCACTGCAGTATGTACACCAACTGCAATATGCACACCAGAGTTTGGGAACCTTTTTCAGAGGGCTGTAATTGCTTCAATACCTTGTATTCAAAGTTGTTTATGTCCTTTTCATGTTCCTTCAGATACTGCCCTAGAAGTGTCTGGCAGAAAGCCATGGCGGATTTCTCCATATTTTACCCTTTAAGCCATGGATCTGGCTGCCAAAAGGCACAGTGAGTGACTGTCAGACCATGACCCTGTTTGTTAAATACTTTCACAGAATCAGAATCAGAGAATGGTTGAGGTTGGAAGGGACCTGTGGAGGTCATCTCATCCAACCCCCCTGCTCAAGCATGGCCACTGAGAGACAGTTGCCCAGCACCATGTCTGAATGGCTTTTGAATATCTCCAAAGAGGGAGACTCCACAACCTCCCTGGGCAACCTGTTCCAGTACTCAGTCAGCCCCACAATAAAAAAGTATTTCCTGATGTTCAGAGGGAACCACCTGTGTTTCAGTTGTGCCCATTGCCTCTGGTCTTGTCAGTTAAAGAGGAAGCAACATTTTGCAGTGAACCAAGGAGATGGAAGCTAACTTAGGTATTTTGTTCTAGCGTCCAACCGAAGGGCATAGCACAAGACAGTCCTTGGCAAAATCTCCGGTTCATGTCAGGGAGAGAAAGACGTGAGTCTTGTGGCTCACACTGAAACATCCTCAGTGCCATCAGTAGCTCGTGCATGCAGGGTTTGGAAGTGGACGTGTCTTTAATTCCAAAGGTGTGAAATATTACCTTCAGTCAACTTGACAAGCATTATTCTTCCAGAATTTAACCTTCAAACCTACAAATCTCAACAGCAAGCAGCAGCACAAGTCCTTAAAATTGGACAGTGGATAGGACCTGATGCTTTTAATTCTCTTTTGACCTATGCTGAGCTGCTGTTCTTTAAATTGCTTCTACAGCTACTTAATTTACCACCCCAGCATTATCAGTTGTTTATTATTATAATTTGATTGTTTCTTCTCGCATGAGTGGTAGAAGATAATAGCCATGTCACAGTGATGCGCCAGCCCTGGTGATATCATGGCCATGTCACAGCAGGCAGCCACCAGCTCCTGGCACCACCCTGGTGATGCAGCAGCCATGGCACAGCAGGTAGAACATTGGTGGTGGCCATGTCACAGGTGGGTTGGTGACACAGCCAGCTCCAGTGTGTATAAAAAGGGCTGCACCAGCTCAGGCTGGCAGACAAGTTGGCAGGCTGTCCGGGTGAGCAAGGGCAGGAAGGGGAGGGCAGGACAGAGCCAAGTGGCTGCTCCACTTTTGTTGCTTTTCCTATGCATTACAGCTGGACACACAGACAGGGATGCAACCAGACCACAGCACGCTCCTGTCCTCTCCCTCTGGAGAGCTGTCAAAGCTCTACAGGACAGATAAGTACCCCACCTGTACCCCATCATGGTCTTGCAGAGAGCTGGAAGCTCTCCAGATCCATGGGCAGAGGGAGCTTGCTGCCCTTTTACCCTTGGTAGCCCAAGGGCTGGCTGGACCCCACATGATCTCCTGGCACCATCCTGGTGATGAAATGGCCTCGTCACAGTGGGCTCCTGGCTATCAGGAAGATGTGGGATGGACAGCCTTGGCATGAGGCTGGGAAACCACCAGGCAAGCAGGCAAGGGCTCTCCATGGAGATGGAGGGTGGCTGCTCCAGTTGCTGATATTCCTGTCTTTGACAGCCGCAGCCCTGAATATGGAAATGCAGAGACCACAGCCTCTGCCACTCAGCCAAAAAGTGTTGCAACTTTCTAAAAGGAAAATGACCTAAGATATAAGAAAACACACAGAGCCCCAGTCAGTACCACATCATAGTCCTACTGGCAGCTGGAGGTTCCTCACAGCCATGGAAAAGGGAGCACTGCACCGCCTACCATCTCTGTACCCCACCATAGTCCTACAGGCAGCTGGAAGCTCTATTCACAATAAATCTGCCTGGCACAACTGAACAGACATTAAACTGTTTAAAGCTAATTTGTCTCTAAAAGCAAGTGTGATTGTAATTGGGGAAGATATCATTGCTCTATAGATTTTAGGGTGCAAAACTCTTGTGCAATACCAATCAATCAGAAAAGCACAGATTCAGGAAAAGCAGTGCAGCCCATGGATGCCAAATAGTAGCTTTAAGAAAGGAGTATTATCCAAAAGGTGACTCATGATTAAGGGCATCCTGTGCTGATAGCGATGTCTCCAGTGAGAGCTCTGGCCTTAGCTAAGGCCTTATAAATACATGGATGTGATTGAAGGAGGAAGAATTTTCTTAAACCGGTCTTTTCCCCATATTCAGTACATGCACAGACCTCACATCGTGGCTTGACCTTCACTGGTCTAAAACACTTGAAGTACATTACTTTTGGCAGCTCTACAGTGGGGTCAGCAACCTCCTGCAAGAGCCAGTAACAAAGAGCTCAGGTGCAATAACATTTTAAATCACCACAGCTGCTTGTTTGGCGTATGTGAGTCACAGGTCCAAGTGGATGAGTATAAAAACCTAAAGGTTACATCTATATTAGTAAACTAAACAGTGTCAGGGCCATCAAGCCATCTGGAACAATCTGATCACATCCATAATATTAAACTCTCTTAACCTCTAGAACAGGACAGCCGCCTGCATGTTGCCTACTGGCAGTGGTCCCTGGCCCGTACTAACTCGCATACCATACCTAGGAATTGTTTGGGAGATTGTTAGTTGATCTGGGCCAAAACCACACCAAGGACTGTTCTAACAATTGAATAGCGTGGATGAGTAAGTTCCAGTGCCTGTGCCCATGCCTTGACACTATTTAATTTACCAGAATACATGTACCCATAGTTTTCTGAATGTGTCACTAATCCATCTGCTGTCCCTATGTATTCTGGTCTCTGAATTTAGATATTTAAAACATATGCAGCCTGACAGTACCTCTTTACTCTACACACTCATAATTGGTGTGTTGGCATGCTGCGCCCAAACTTTCCTCCATAAATATACATTTTTTGATGACTGCAAGTGAATACATCTCTATTTGGAATAAAACCCCCCATGTTTGGTCAAGCCAAGCATACTTTCAGAACTGGAGCGGTCTGGAATGCACATCTGGAATGTGTGATGGCGTTAAGGGATCCTGAATACCAAAAGAGCAACAAGTTGGGCTTCTGAAGCACAGCACTTGCTGTATTTGTTGCACACGCTATGATTTTCTCTGGTTGTCAGGCCCCTACGGTCATTGCTGTGGTGTGAAGTGTCTTGGTGCTTTATAACCCATCAAGTTTCAGTAGAAATCAGCAAGGTCTCTGGTTCTGGTCCCACAAACATATGCCAAAGGTAGACTTCTTGTACAACACCTCCCCCGGAAATGTGAGGTCTTTTCTGCAACCATCCTAAATGCAAAACCATTCTTAGAAACCTCTGAAAATGTATGCCCAAGCAGATTGCATATGCGCGGACCTACTCAGACACCAGTCAGACATTTCAGCCTCCTACCATAGTTCTTTAAAAGTACACAAGGTCATATACACCACAGTCCCTCCTGTAACTGCAGCTGTTGCCCAAGCAAAAAAAGGCAACGGGTCTCCACATCCTCTCCACCCCCAGCATGTTTCTCATGCTCCCTGCCTCAGCCTGGAGAGTGGGGAGAGTTTGGCTTGCAGGCCAGGAAGGGTCCTGAGCACAGATAATGTTATGATTATCAAAATTCCTCCTTCCCCACCTCAACACCAGAAGTACCAAGGAAGGGAATAGCATCAGGATTAAGCCTTTTCAGGACTTAAGCAGGCTCCTGGTGGCCCTGAAAATCATATCTGATCGCAGAAAAAGAAAATTCATCGTCAGACCCTTAAAGTTTTCCAGATAATCAAAATAACACAGAAGTGTTTTGCCCAAAGATTTTTGTGTTTACTACCAAAAACTCCACTGGTTTGAGCACTGCCTGTTCTACCCCTCACTGCTTCTACCTTTCCCATGGAGAAGAGCATGGGGGGTTATAACTTAGGGGCAGTAAATGCAGAAACCTGAGAATCTGCAAAACAAGCCCAAAACATAACTTTCCCCCTTTAAGTTGTTGGCTTCTTCTTTGCTTTAACCTGCTTTCTTTCCAAATACAACATGGTTTTTTTTAACATTAACATGCAACATGCTTTGTTATCATTTAGTTGGTTCATTCTTATTGCAGATCCCTAAGCAGATCTCAGTTCTTTATATATGAAAAAAATCACCTTTTGCAGAAAAGCCATGAGCCACATATCACTCCCCACCTCCCTGCAAGAAAGTTTCAGGAGCAGGAAGATTCTACCATTTTAAAAAGTTTTTTTCCCAGTTGTTTTGACAATGATTGTTTTTAATGTGGTGTCAATAAATCTGTTCAGATTTGGAGCAATGTTGGCTTGAATAAACAAGAAAAATTTCAAAAATAACCTTTTTCCTGTATATGTTCCAATAAACAGGATCATGTTATACTCAATAGTAATTATGAGGTGACCCTATAAATTATTGTCCAGTGATTCATGTTATTCTATAGACTTTAGGTCATACACTTCATTTCAAGCTGAAAGTGCTGCAAAGGATATATTAGGCTCTGGAGGAAACAGGGAAAGAATATAGTGTACACTCCATATTGGTATCATGGGAGACCTGGCTGTGAGAAAGCACTTTCCAGCAAGACATACTGGAATTACTGCAATGAACCTGAGCTGAAGAAGCAACTGGAGTGCATGTTTCCCTACTGACTTGAGAGAAGGAGGTCCTCAGCTTGTCGACAGAAGCAATGACTAGAATTAAATCTCCATAAGTTCTTTGTCTGTTCAGCACTAGACAGAAGATTAAGCGTAATAACATTAACACGGTTTTGCTTCACAAGACGATTTATGATGATGTGACACTGTATAATAAGAATTGACATACTTTATTCTCTCATAAAGTTTTCTTCAGTCTTCTTCAAACACTTTCTGTAGGAAACAAATAGACCTTAATTTTAGAGGCAGGAAACAGGCACGAGCAACTAGTGTGAAGTGTTCCACAACCACTTAGAAGCCCAGAAATCCAACCGGGAGTGTGTGGGCCAAGGCACATACTACATCCTTTTGGTTTCCTGAGCCATTTTTTTCTGTATCGAACCTGTATCTCTTAGAGGAATTAGTGCTCCTGAAGGAACCTGGACAACCTCTCTCTTCTCAGTTGTCTCTGACAAAAAACCAAACGTACCTCTTTGAGAATCAATCAAAGCTGGCAGGAGGAGGAAGGAAACCCTTCACTAAACTGGGAAATCTAGTTTGCCCATCTTGATTTGTTCGATTTTGAAGTTTACTGATTCTATGCTTTGCCTTTGCTTTTAATTAATAGCAGAGAGAAGTGTCTTGTTCCATGAAAACATGTCTCTATTACTGAAGATGAACAGGTCCCTCCACAACTGATTGTCTCTCCACAAACACTAAGCCCCGCTTTGCCTCCCAAACTCACGACATTGAAAACAAGCCTTTTTTCCATGTCAGTCCCGTCTGGCCCATCCCATCTGTGGGCTGCCCAGACACTGCTGTGAGGAATTGGCTGCAAATCAGGTCGATGGCTCTGGCAGGATCAGTTCATCCTAGCTGGTATCTTCCTGGCTATCACACCTTGTATCACATCACCAATGTGCTGGTGTCCAATATATGGCAGGGAAAGGGCTGAGAAGTCCCCTTGAGGATGGCAGCTGAAGTGGGCTGCCCCAGACAGAGCAGTTCATCCAGCCTAACCCTGCTTCCCACCCCACAGCTTGCAGAGCTCAGGAGAGCTGAGCTGTACGATCTTCCCTGCGACAGCATTCTGCTCCCAGGGATTTCCCAGACGCTGACAGAGATTCATACAGCAGGAAGGTGCATGTGCTTTACAGTTCATATGCATGAAGGATGATACATCCCCTTTAGGTTGGGTTAAGGGCACAAACTCGGATCAGCTTTACTGCACACATGCCCACATTGCGCACTGCATGATGATGGAGGAATGGAAACTGATCATCTCCAAGTACTTCCAGAGGAGTCACTCAGCCACCAGAACAAGATGTTTGGGCACCAGTGCCCTGCAGCATGGAAGCAATTCTGCAGTGTCTGGAGGGTTGTCCTTTTCCCTCTGGTTCTTTCAACAGCATTTTCTACCAATCCACTTATCGGACTATCTGAGATTTCTTTCGTGTGCTCATCTTCACTTATTCTGCAGCAGGTAATGAACAGAGGACTTTTGCCTGTGTATTGGCACAGCCCTCAGTAGGCTGCAGGATGCATCATGGTTAGTGGTTGCTCTCCAGAAACAAGTTGCTACGCTACTGTAATATTATTGCTTATATCCCAGTGTTATAGTGTGGAATACAAGGCGAGGAGAAACATGAAATAATGACTTAACAATAAGGACTGTCCTTTGCTGTGTAAAAGTCACTTTGACCACTTCCAGATACATCACTTCCAGGCAGATTTACTTTTCCCTCTTCAAAAGGTCAAGGAGTTTAGGGCAGGTGTGAGAGCTGCTGCACAAAACAGCCAAAGGGTTATATAGTGCACCCTTTAGTGGGTGGTCCCACCAAATATTTTTGCATGGGGCCTTCAAGTTGGCCCTAACATGGTTTCCAAAACAAGGTCAAGCGAATGCATTGGAAACTACTGCTGCCATCATTCAAGGAGCGAACAGCATCAAAACATTAAAACTGTGGAGTAAAATGTACCATATGTTACTGCTGTAACCGCATCCAGCTTTACCTCTGCGGTTTTATTAGTCCAAAAGATCCAGGCAGCACGCAAAACGCCTTGGCCGAAATGCGCCGGTCAGTCAGACGATGGCACTACAGACCCAGCTCCACCGACTGCCTTCTGCGCTCATTAAAACGTCTGCTCGGCCGTTCATTATTCTGGTTTCATTCTCCATCCCGGTTTTCCCCTGGTTACCTGGTTGGAAACTGTACCCCCTGATAATTCATATGCTCGCGCAGACAGCCCATGGCAAACGTTGCTAAGAGAGGGACTGCCACCTGTTAAGAATCCGTGGTTTGGGGATGCAGTGAAGTGTGCTCCTTTCCCACACTAGTATTTTAAAAGGTTATAGATCATGTGTGCATAATAGGCAGAACATTAGGTCACTTGTCTCACTTACAACAATAATCCATTTTGATATGGGTCAGGTTGACACAAAGGGTCCACCCATACCAGATCTATTGATGAAACTGATCCCTTTCCCCCAAACTAATGAAATTTTCAACTAATGGGTACTTAAGTTAATAAAGTGTGCCACACATCTGCTAGAAGCCATTTGTAAAATAAAGCACTGGAGTTCAATTTTGAGATCATTGACATAATGTTTGAGTGGCATCCCACAGGGACCCAGCATGGCACCAAATTAAGGAGAGTAACACAATAAACGTGTGAGAAATAACGTTAGTATATAAACAGTAAGTAGGAGCTTCTCTTTCTTTAAAGGAAGCGTAATACTACTTGGGGTTCATACCATCACTAATGAATTGAACGGGACAAATCCTGATCTCCCCTTGCAGCCAATGAGCATTTGGACAATGACTTCAATAGGACCAGGATTTAACCTGGGGAATTATTTTGACGGAAATTGGCAACAAGCTGGTTCTTATAGCTAAAAAATATCTTTTCACTGAACTTGTGCATGGCTAAAATTCTCCACTCCACTCTATTTCGTCCTTTCTTTTGTGGAGGAAATTGGAAGGAAAAAAACATGTCAGCAGAGCCCGAGAGATTTATTTTTTAATTCCTGAAGTTACCTAGCTTGATACAATTCAAGCTAAACATTTCTTAGCAGTAACAAAGCTCTCCTTTTCTACAGCCCTTGGGGATTAGACACAGGAATCGTTCCAGAATATCAGCTGAATTTTAATAGGTCGCTTTCCCGTGGCACTCACTGCAAACCAAGGAGCAGCCTGGAATATCAGTGACTGTTTTGTCATCTCCAGTGGCATTGCTTTTTTTTAAAAAGGTACTTTTCAAAAATTGCATTATTATAGTTGACCAATATTTCTGCATGAAAAACATTTTCCATTTAAAAATTACATTGAAGAATGGAAAACAAGAAAGTTTTGACAGTATTACTCATAATCAATTTTCTTTTTAAACAGGTAAACCAAACATCTGAAAAATCTCAACAGGTTTTTTTTGAACAAAGAAAAATAATCTTACTTTTTGTAGTACATCTGTCATATTTTGAAGAGGGAAACTAGAAAAATTGCTACATTAGTAAAACTAAAATTTTAATTCAAAAACAGTGAAAAGGATTTACAGCTCTATTTACTAGTTACTCTTTTTCTCAGAGTTTATATAAAGGAAAGATATGCCAGTTTTATAAGCAAGATCTTTCAATCTCCTCGTTAATATATTCCTAAACCAGTTTTCCAGTGAAATGGGAAGATGCCAGGTGATGGAAAGGTTATACTGAAGAATCAGCAGAGTTTATGCCTTGACTTTGCCACAGATTAATATTTACTGTCCCATTGCAGATGGGACGAAACCTGGCTGTAGACAAGAGCTCCAGCCCTGCTCTTGCTCTGCAGATCCCACAGTACAGCCCTTCAAAATGCTGTTAAACTGTGATTGCGTTTACAACAAATACTGGAAATGATTCAATGTATATTTTTTCCTAATAAAGCCTCAGCCTTTTTCACCTGCTCCATTCAGACCCCACATAGATGAACATTGTAAACACGCTTCTTTCCCTCTTTTCAATCAGTTGTGCTCTGTTTCAGCTTTTAGCTTTGGAAAACAGGAAACAAATATCCATCCAAGTTCCTGGGCTGAGCCTAAATCTGGCCTTAATCTAAATGTGGTTGAAGCCCCCATAATCACCCCACACTGGCACACGTTCCCTCTCATCCCTCAGCACATACATATGCTGTTCCAAGAATAATGTTTCTCACAATATTTCTAAGCTTTCAACACTGAGTCCAATTGTCTTTTACAGTACATAAAAGGGGGGGCATGGGGGGGAATAGCTGGGGATGTGCAGAGGAAGATCCCACTCGAACATCACTGCTGTGAGGCTGTTTTTTCCAAGCCGGTTCACGCCAGCATACGTTCATGCAGTGATGCCATTTCCCAAAGCAGACTGTTTCTCTATTCATGCTCTTATATCATGCAAATATACGGGAGCCTCCTGAGCGATTGCAGTGGGTTTTGAACCACATCCTGCTTTTTTCAATAAAAATAACTCCGCTTGAGTGGACTCATGTGTCTGTTGTGTCTGCCGTGGCTGCCCATGGCTGAGTGTGTGGGTCGGTGGACACGGAGTGAAGTTTAACTTTGGTCAGGGCAACGTCCACGCTCGCTTGGGTCACTGAGCTGCCGACCTTACCTGGTTTACCCTGCTCTCAAATATCACTCTATGGCTTCACCTCTCTAGGCTTGAGTGGTTGTCAGTGCAAAGTGCTAAATACTCGTTTTACTGAACCACTCACCAGCTGAATTTGGTAACCTTGAGTCGTCTGGCTCTGTCGTGATGAACACCATGGGCTGTTTGGGAGGGTGAATGTGGAAGCCCAACAGAAGCGAGGTTGCAGCAGCTCCCTGCCCCAGGTCCAACCAGTGTTGAGGCTCAGCGTGCATTCCCAGTAGGCACACATACACAAACACACACAGACACACTCAAAACACACAAACAGTTCCCTCTCTCTGGCTGATCAGGACAAAGGTCTGTTGGTGGAAAATAGAGGTATATATACATATTTGCAATGTATATCCATCCATCAGCTGGGCTCAGACACTCAGTCAGCTCAGTAGCTGCCTGTGATCCCAATCTCCCCAGTTGCTGGCACCTGGACATACAAGCCCCCGAGGCAGCAGCCCCACTGTAGCTGCTGGTACAGACCATCTCACGAACACACACATAAGCACATACACACACGTGCACACGCACACGTGCATGCACAGCCCTCCAGCAGCTGGCCAGGACTCCCCTGGCCTCTCCAGTAGCCAGCTCACCCATGGTCTCACTCTGAGAGACCCACAGAACCCTGGCTCCCAGGCCATTTCACCTGCTCATCAGCTAGTCCAGCCTGATCTATACCAGCGCTGGCACACTCACTCGCACACCCATGCTTACTCCAGTTGCTGGCACTACGGACACACAAACCCTCTGACCAACAGCCTGACTCCACGTGCTGGCACTCAGACCCCCGTATGCACACATGCACACCACCTCACCCAGGAAAAGATTTGTAAATGGAGTTTAATGAGAAGACAGGACAGACTGCGCTGATCAGGTGCCAGATAAGCATACTGACTAGCAAGCTATTTACGTGCAACCGACCCCTTTTAACGCCTTATCCCTCTATTTTCCCACACTTGTTCCTCCTCAAATCACCTAAATCCCTCCTTTTCCCCACCTTTTGTTCCTCCCCTAAACATCTCATCATGCCTGGTGCAATCCCGACACTCTCTCTCCCTGCATCCCGAAACATTTCCCACAACCCTAGGGTCAACCCCCTGCAATCCAAAAGGTGCTCCAGCATGGACTGGGTGTCACATCTAGACATGAGGCTGAGGCTTTCCTGGGACAGCCCTGGGAGGGGCCCGGACAGGGTGTCCCTTCCTCTGAGTCCTTAATTTGGGTTCCCACCTGTCTTTGTCCTCTGGGCTCCTTGTGAAGATGACCTTTGATGGGCTGGTGGCTCCTGGGATGGGCCTGCGAGGAGGCAGAGCTGGGTGTTGTTTGGGCTTCCCCCTCACCGTTGCCTGTCTGTGCTCCTTTGCAGGTATGTGGATAAGCTTTTATCGTATAACCTAACACGAACAGCATGTAATCTTAATGAGTTCAAACATGCTATTCTAAACGATGACCAATAATGAAATCCAGGAGTTTTGGGGATCTCAGAAGCTTGATGTTTTTTCAACTGTATCTCTGGCATGAATAAAAACTATTCTCTCTCTTTATAGACTCTGCCACAATTACCCTGTTGCAGAATGTTTCAGCTGCAGGTATCAAATTTCAGAGTAGTGTGAGTATCACAAATTTTTGTAATGGAAGAAACAGAACCGCAGAGATGTGCTAACCTCACCTACAGAGCAGGTCAATGGTAGGGCCAGGAATATAGTCCTGGCTTCCCAGGTCCCAGGAAGGGAGGAAGACTAACCCAACATATATTTTAAATCTCATATTTGACCTCTCCTGAAATTCTGCCTGTTCTTTTCTAGCCAGCAAGACTCTCCTTTTTCTCAATCTAATTAGACTAAGCCATTTTGATGCCACATGAAAGCTGATGTACTTCTCTTGGATTGGAGAATTAGTTAATATTTGTTTGTTTTCTCTGCAGATGGATCATCTGTCAATTTTTCATAAGCACATTGGCAATACTCCCCTTCTTGCACTCCCCATTAAAAAGAAAAGATAAAAAAAAAGAGAATGAAAGAAAAGAAAAAAGGAAAAAAAAGAATCCAACTTGACTTGTGACTTGCTCACAGGACTTAGGCTTTGACTTAGTTTCAGCACATCACTTATTTGCTGAGATAATGAGTGATTTCATTTTGCAAAAAGAGAAAAAGGAAGGAATTAAAAAGTCATGAAAACTGAAAAAATTTCCCCTCAGTTTCCAAGACTGCTAGTTACTCACCTCCCATTCGGTGAGATCTAAGGAGAGACAGGGCTGGATTGCAGCTGTGCTAAAGGCGGAAAGGTGTCCGTGCAGGCACACAGGGGAGAGAAAAGGACGAGGATGGGAAAGGGAACTGGGCAGGTTTATGAGGGTTAAATTGCGGTGCATTTGGGGCAATGCTTGTGAGGTGAGAAAAAGCAGCCATGATGCTGGTTATAATTTTGGGGTGTGGGGTGGGAGTCTGGGCAAATTGTGCTGCAGTGTGTCTGGCTGGGTGGTGAGCCTGATCTTATGGGGCCGGTTGGAGCAGTGGGTGACGGGGTTCAGACAATCCACGCTCCTCCTCATCTCACTTCAGATGCCGGAGGGGCTCACCTGCCCAGCACGCACGGCCAGCGGCTGGAGCAGCCTGGGGTTCTGAGCTGAGGGTAGCAGCCAACACCGAGGACTTGTCTGGCAGGACAGGACAGGCAGCTTGGCATGGCTGCCTGCACCCCCAGCTCCAGCTGGGGCCCCAGAAAGCCCTGACCTGGGAGAGGGGATTATGTACTTTGGGTGAAGGGGGTAGGGGGTCCTCTTCCTATACATTATTCTGTTTCCCTTCTCTCACTTTTTTTCTTCCTCCCTCCCTCTAATGAAGTTACTCCTACTCATTTAATCCCAACTTTTTGACCAAATTGCCAGATGTTTTGGTTCAGTCTTCCTTGGGGCTTATGCGTGTGATGGAGTGAGGATTCTCAGATGTTAACCCATGTCTTGGGTGCTGGTGGGTAAATCCTGGCCAAAAGATGAAATACATGACCTAAACAGAGATACATATGTGTATATACCCACCTTGTTGGGTTTTATGCAGGAACAGAACCCGCCAGTATTTAGTTCCATTTTTTAACCTAAAATCTTCTGTCCTTTACCCAACTATGCTTCTTCCTGTGTATTTCTGGACACCTCTGAAATGTTAAGAACAATCCAAAATCTTCTTTGGCCAAAAAGAGAAAAAGACTGTGATTATCACAGCAGATATTTGTCCATTCCCTCAAAGCCTGAGTCAGTCCAGCACTAAACAGATTGACCACGCACTTGACAGCCGCGTTCCTGTAGAGGTAAATCTGTGTCTCCATACAACATCACAATCCAGTCCACACCCGACACATGCTGGTGGCCACTGCAGATGAAATGCTGGGAGATGAACAGAGCCTAGGTGCTTTCTGATCCGGAGATCTCACATCGCACTTCCAGTGGTATAAAACCATTAATGGCAGTGGAAGTAGCCCTGCCTGAAATAAGTCCACATAACACTTGGCAGCTTTCCTGGACAAAAGGACATTTTTTTTTCTCTTTTACTCCCATTCCACATTCAGACCTCCATTGACCTTAACTGATTTATGCCATTACAAATGAGAGGAGAAGCCACCTTACAGGGTATAGTTCTGCACTCCCTACCAAGGTGTGACTTCAGCTGGTGTCTTTGGGGATGAAACTGCTATAACTAAGGGCATGGTGGGACTGGCCTTTATGTATTTGGACTGATCCTGGCACCTGAGGCAATGGAAAGTAATCTCCCCTCCCAGGCTGCAGAGTCAGCAGGTTAAGTTTTAGCGAAATCTTCTTGAAATTGCCAAGTAGACATCTCTATTTCAAATGTTTTAATTTTGACGTATTTCTCTTTTCCATTTTCTTGATTCCTCCCCATGTTTCTAATTCAAAAACCATTATGGGAATAGCCACCAACATTTTTCATTTATCAAATATAGGGGCTTTGACACATGATATATTTTAACATACATTTCCTTATGCTTTCTATAAAAATGTATTTAAATAATATTGGGGAGATCACAAATTATTTCCTGGTCAAAACTCATGCCAAAAGTCTACTTGCCCAGGCTATCTTTTGGAGGGAAGAAATTGCCATCATATCTATTATCAACTCTTCCTTTTTAGGGAAACACCTGCAGAATCTGCACAGGGAAATCTGGCAGAACTCCACTTCGACCTCCTCATGTCTCAGTGTTACTATTACAGCCTGAGGTTAAATTCTGCTGGCGACACACATTTGTGTTCTGGAAGCAATTTTTTGTTAACACCTATGGTAGCTCTTAGCGTCAAGTTACTTAACATGACAATTAGTAGGAATCATGGCAGTGGTGTTCTCTTTTATGCCAAATTCCTACCAAGAAACTGAAAAGGGAATTAGCTACATCAAATGAAGAGAAGAAACATCATCTAAGCATCGTTTGGAATGAGGAAAAAAGTGCCAGACTCCATGAATCCTGCTATAAATTCATTTGTGCTGTTGATTTTATGCGAGTAATGCTTAGACATTACATATGCTCGATATATGTCAGTGCATGGTTTAAAACAGAACTAAAAATTCTCTTTAGTCCTTCCTTTCTCCAAGATGAGGTAAGTTTTTGCGTGTCTGCAACTTTGACTTGGTACATACAGCCTCACACAGTTTTTATTCTGAAAGGTCACGTTTTTCCAATCAAAGAATATTTGCTATGAGCTTAGCAAAAGAACCTTAACTGCCTCTTAACAGATAACGATGTTTTCAAGTTCAGCTCTCACCTCTATGGACAAATGAAGTATGGGCATCAGACACCCCAAAAGTGATTAAGATATTTTTCATGTGCACTTCAAAATTTGTCCCCTGCACATCAAATCAAATGGAGTTTCAGTGTGCGAACTGTGCAATGCCAATAGCATATACTGCAGACCTCTGGAGTAGTGTTAATTACCGTACTGTGAACACAAGGTGCAATCCCTCTGCAAACCCACTCCATGTGCCTAGCACGTCACCTTTGAGCAAAAAGCTGCCTGAAATGACTGTACTTCAAAGTATGTGGCCACCATGTACTGCTGCACAGAGGCAAGAGAAGAATCCAGGCGAAAACCTTTTAAGGATAAAGTTTCAACCTCAAATTATCAATCTGTTTATGTGGTAGCAGGCACAAGCAAATTGGAAGTGGGAAAGAAGATGAGTTCAAGGGATTGGTAGCTGGACCCCATGAGGCAATCATGACCCTGACCCTCAAACATATCTTGGTACCTAAATATCTTTGTGAATTTTGATCTCAGCATCAACATAAGAAGACAGAATCTGTGCTCCAAAGAGGATTAATTCATAAATTTCCTAATTAGACATGCATATTTCTAAAGACAATTAGACGTGCCTATTTCTAAAGACAAATCACAAATTTCTTAGAGAAGAAGAGCGGAGGGACAGACACGTTCTGCCACAGGGGAACTGGAATCAGATTGTGCAAACAGCATCAGCAAACTCGATCTGTAATTGTCATCTCCCTGGTGGGCTGCACCATCAAGCATCTCCAAGGTCTGTCATGGGCTCTTTGCTCTGTGGCGAATAAGGATATTCATCAAAAAGCTCCAGGTTCCCAGCTCTCACACATGGGTGGCTCCACTTGGGAGTGAAAGGATACAACTGTATTGGAAAACAGCCACATTATAAATCCAGCAAAGGAAGGGATTTTGTAATAAACAGGGAATATCAGAGACAAATGAGAAATAAAAAAGTAAAGAGCCCCCTCCAGTGTCACCACATATGTGATTAATGAGACTTAAGGAATTCGCCAATAGACTCTCCAAGCAACTGAGTTTTGTTTCAATGGTATGCAGTTAGGTTGTATTTGTATTCAGAAATCCAGCTGTACTGGATACCCAGGACTATTCCATATATGTGAAAAGAATTACATGCAACTCAGCTAAGAAAAAAAGGATTCACCATTCAAACATAGGATATTTTTAAGGCCAGGATATTGCTATGGGCGTTTTTGCTGTCTAACAGTTTCTTCCCTCCTTCTTTTAAGTGGAATGAAGGGAAATTAGAAAGAGCTGAAGTTATTAAGAAGTTATAAGTTTACACTGGTCTTCAGAAACACTCCGTTTGGATGGTACAAAATGAAATTAATGTACTTTTTAAAAGAACAAAATACAAATGCAACGAGCTGAAAAATGGAGATAATGAGGTTCTGCCTGCCTGACTTTTGTCTTGTTATCTAACTTGCATGCTTAGCTTCTCCTTGAACCTGATCTCACTGTCAGTGGAAAGAAGACACACTTTCCCCAGGTAGTTTATTTTTCAGGCTGCTGGCTTCAGATCTGAAAAGTCCCCTGTGTGTCTTGCACATTGGTCATCTTTCCATGTGTTGGAGGCCACACACTGGGTCTTTGAGATTGTGGCAGTAAGACTGAAGACTAATCGACTTCACATCTGTAGAAAACTTAAGGAGAGAAACCTGAATAAATATTTCAAGGGGTGGATAAAGTAGCATTTATACAATTCTGGTCCATTTCTAATACCCACTGAGATCCCTGGCTGTTTCAGTGTGAAGCCAGAGGTAAACTAAAGCTGAGCTCCTTTCCCATTCATAGTTGTTCTGTCTCTATTTAAAAACAATATTTTAAAACATTTAAACCATATGGTCCCTTTATAGATAGTTTACATTTTTCTGCAGTTAAAAATGTATGGATAGCTCCTTATTAACTTATAATATGATATGATGATAATATCTTAATAGTTGGACAAGAATTAATATATAAACTAGGAATAGTACCTAGCCTAAAAATCAAGAATCCACATCTCAGGACAATCCAGAAAGGGCTACAGTGGTTGTATGCAGTTTGGATGGAATGTTCTACAAGGAAAGATTGTGTTTAGTCTGGCAAGGATTCACTTGAAAAGTGGTTTAATGGTAGTATACAAAACACAGACAACTGAAATCTGGACAGAAGACAGAGGTATTAGAGAACCTAATTTCTTCAAATACTGTAAGATGATTAAAGTAAAAAAAACAACCAGATCTTATTCTAACAGACAACTGCTGGTCTTGCGTAGCCCTTTAGCCTTTTAAAAATAACCAGGAGAATTGCCGAACAATTAGTAGAACAAATATTTGTTCTTATGAAAAGCATATTGAATAGATTTGGAACACAGGATGCAAGTAATTATTAGAATCAAAATAGGCTAATGTTCTCCCGATGCTATTTGTAAAGTAATTTGAGTTTCATTATTAGAATGTGTATTTAACATATCATTTTGAATCTCATTACATGCTATTTGGACTAAACTTAATAGGATTATTATTTTTGGCATTCATGGTCATGCAATATCCATAAACAATGTTTCCAAACCCTTTAATACAAGAAACAGACATATGGTGTCAAGAAATGAGCAGACCTTACTACATTTTTAACAGCACACTTACAACATGCTTTTCATTCCTATATTTCTAGGAATATTTGTGAATGTGTCACTGTTAAAGTATTACTTGTCCATCTTTCTGCTTATCTACTCTGTCTTCTATGGATCAGAATAACCATGGCTTGATTAAAAACCTTATTATATTATTTATTGCCCCTAGTTATGGTTCATTTTTGATTTTTTTCTAGCACATTTCTGGAGAATTACTTAATGCTTATGAGCTGATAGAGAAAAAATGTTAGCACTCATCTTATTCTAAAAGCACAAGAAAAGGAAACAACATAAATCTTATTTCTCAAATATGAGAAGTCAACTTTTCTCCTACCCACATCTAGTGTATTTTCTAATATACGCTGCAAAGCCCCTATGGGTGTCAGTGGGCTGCACTACAGTGTCTGCACAAGGAGGCAATGTAGAGAGAGATATCTGAGATCAACGATGAGTAGCCCAAAGCCAGAACAAGGTGAAAGCTGCCCTGCCCTTCAGATATGAACCACCATGTGGGTAGCAACAAAGCTTAGTGTTCTTCTTATTTATCCACTGGGGAACATGTCCATCACTTCTTCCAGACTATGGTCCAGAAAAGAAGGCAGCAGAGAGCTAGAGAGCAGGAGCAAGAACCAAGGGACTGTTTCCTGTGCTTGAGGTGTGCAGCCACTTGTGACACCAAACACAGGAGGAAAGCTGTGACAAAATGCACTCATACATGAGAATTGGGCATGGCTTCCATTTTAGGCTGGATGTCCATCACATGCTGATGTTACAGATCATCAGTGAGCTTCAAGATGAACCTTTACGAATGGATATGTAGACTAGAATCACAGAATCATAAAATGTTCTTGGTCAGAAGGGACCATTACAGACCGTCTAGTCCAACCCCTCTGCCATGGGCAGGGGCATCTTTCACTACATCAGATTGCTCAAAGCCCCATCCAACCTTTGAACATTTCCAGAGATGGGGCATCCACAGCTTCTCTGGGCAGCCTGTTCCAGCATCTCACCACCCTCATCATAAAAAANCCCCGCCACTACAGGCCTTGGTAAAAATTCTTTCTCCATCTTTCTAGTAAGCCCCCTTTATATGATGAAAGGCCTCAATAAGATCTCCCCCAAGCCTTCTCCAAAACTTTAAAAGCTTGCTTTATCCATACTCCACCAATCTCTGCTTGCTCTCCATTGCCCATCCCATAGCACCTCTTTTGAGAAAGGCTGAAAAATCACTTCTGTCACTTGCTTCTGCTCCATGGCAAGTATCTAACTTGGCCAGCTGGGAATCTGCCACAGTCCACTGGAGATGCCAAAGAAGAACACAGGACTTGGACAGAATAAACCTTTTGTAATATGCCAGCAAGAAATGTTTAGTGGTGTGATCCCTGTGAAATTAGTCACGATTGCTCTGATAATTTGTGCT